>JBAFTA010000006.1:7293393-7336625 GCA_036919975.1 Melanotaenia parkinsoni | reverse complement strand
TGTTTTGTTTTTTTAAGTAATACGTTACTTAAACTTGTTTTAAAAAGAAAATAATATGTTGAAAGCTTTGTGAATTGGCCATGTAAGCCTGAGCTTTGGTGCACTGGTCCAGTAATGGGTGCCAGACTTGGTAAAATCCATGTATTCAGACTTGGTCCATTTTGGGTTGAAAACCTGAACATAATGGTAACTTAATTGTAACTCAATCATTTGTAGTGACCTATGTTTGGGCAAAATCTTAGCTTTTGTGTGTCCTCAGGATTGCTGTATTTCAGCCATTTTAAGTTTAATGAGAAAGCAAGACTCTATAGTATGTGTGTAGAGACCTTTTTTTTCTGCTGCCTATATGCACATATCAGGTCTGGCTGTTTTCCGTTCCACCTCTAAATAAAGTGGTGTTTGTAATCTGTTTGAAGCTAGTAGCTAAACAATACACTGGCAACAACTTTCCAGATTTCAACTCATACTTAAGTTACGAACACAGACTACTAAAAACTGTTCCTAACACCACAAAAAAATAGAAACACAGAAGTAACAAATTATAATAGAGATGCATGGATCTTTACTTAAAGTTGAGGCAGCATTAAAGTTGAGAATGTATGTCTGCTGTCTGTTGGTAATCCACGCTTCATTGCTGAAAAACATCCTGCACAACAGTGGCCAAAAAATAAAGGAGAACCAAGAAAATTCAAGTATTACTTCAAGTTCTCATTATTGAATGTTTCAAAAGACACATTAATCGCCAGTAGAGGCAAATCTGTCGGTCTCTGTGTGGATGACAAGTGTTCTAAGCATATGATAGAGAAAATTCCAGTGTCCAAACTCTGGGCTTTTTTTAGTTAATGCTTCTGTTTATTAGAAAATAAAAGTGGGGTTCTGCTGGTTTAAATTCACAAAGTGCAAGTTAATAAAAAAGCTTTTTTTTTCTCTACAAAATTATTGATTTTTAGTGGGTTTCTCACAGCTACAGTAAGAACTATCTTCCCCACCATTCACCTATACTAATTAAGATCATCTTTATATAAACCTAAACCCATGTGACACACCCACACCCAGCTCAGTACACTCTAAACTCAATACTCCTGAATAAACCAAAAAAAAGTCATCAGAAATGGCTCTAAAATCCTCTAATAAGTAAAACAAAATTAATCCATAAGCTACTAATTAACCTCTTTTATTCAGCTTTAATGTTATAGCCTCACATGGCTTGGCAGGATCAGGCAGTGTCTACAATGCCAGTGGTGAATGAGTTCATAGTTATTTTATTTATGAAAGCAACTCAACACAAGCGTCCACCCTTAAAACTTACTACGTCTTTGCCCTGCAGTCTCCTTAGTTTGCGAAATCCCTCTTCATAATTATTTTTTCCAGCGCAGAGCATCACATGACAGCACAATGGCCATTTTGGACATGCACTACAGCTGAACCAGCAGAGAAACACAAGAGAACATTATTGCAGTTGAAAGAGAAAAGCGAGAATGTGACACAGTAAAAGACAAGAGTCAACATGGGACAGGTTTTTACTCACTGGAGAGAGCTCAGAGGACAAGGTGCCAGATGGATGCTGAATTGGTTTTTGTTAGGGGGCGCCAAAGCACAAAAATCTGTCAAAGTTCAACGGTGCCGTTTTAAGCTCAAAGGTGTAAATATAAGAACAATCAAAGGACATGAAACCAATTGTTATTATTATTTTTATTATGAATTGGCTCAAATTGATTTGTCTGTAAAGTGTCCTGAGATTACATCGTTATGAATTGGGGCTATACAAATAAAGTTGAAATGATTTGAATGGAATCAGAACGTCACGAAAGTAGCTTGAGTTCTTAAATTAGAAAACTAATACAGCTTTTGTTTATTATGTGTATATCATGTGGAACCATATGAAGGAAAGCTAATAAAGGCTGAAGAGTTGGATTATATAACTTGTTCATCTTCAGTCCTCCTTGAAGCAGATGGAAATCTTCACTGTAACCAAAACCAAAAAGTTTTCATCACTTTCACAGCATAGGATTTTATTAATACAAACAATTAAAATGAATCACGTATGGTACAAGTTAGGATTATTGAAACTGTTGACCTGCAGTTTAAAGAAATTTGAGAATGTCAGTATTAAAAAAAAAAAAGAAATAAAAAAAATTTATACAGAGGTAAAACCTGCTTGACCTTTTGTGTTAGAACTATCATGTGAAAATGTCTGAGTGGCAGCAGAATTACGAAGCTACCCACAGCTATCTTCTCCTGGCTTCTCACAGCAGCTGTCACCTGGTAACTACGGGGAAAAAGTAAACATAAATACATTCATGCACGTGCATACAGTGTGTCTAAACCAGAGCAGTCTGGTTGGCAAATGCAGAGCAGAGGCTTCCACACTGGCAGCAGGAGACCCAGGAAGCTTCTCTGTCCTTCCTCTTATTCCTCTTGGAGCAACAGAAGAGTACGAAGAGTCGTGCAGCCTGGCTCATAAATAACTTTACTGTTTTACAGCTTTTAATTAGTGTGCACTGACACCAGCTCACACATTGCTACATTCTGCAAGCTTGTGTGTATTTTTGCAGTTTGAATGTTAACACTGTGTCAACAGAGTGGTTCAGGAAACGTGAGACATCATTCTCACACATGGATTCGTCACCACAGAGTCCAGACCTGAACCCCAATGAGAATCTTTAGGATGTGCTGGAGAAGGCTTTTAGTGGTCGGATTCTCTCATCATCAGTACAAGATCTTGATGAAAAATTGATGCAACATTTGATGGAAATAAATCTTAAGACATTGCAGAAGCCTATCTAAACAATGATACAACTTATGCTGCTGTAATCAAAGCTAAAGGCCGTCCAATGAAATATTAGAGTGTGTAGCATTTTTTGTGGTGGGTTAGGACAGGGTTCTAGGATCATTGACATCAGTAATCTGTGTCTGACTGGGTCTCTTTGACCATAGTCAGCTGCAGTCAGCCAGCTGTACTCAAATGCACATAATGCGAGACAACAGTTCATTTTTTGATTGTGTTACTTAAGTATGAAAATATGTTTCATGATATTGTTAAGTGAAGAAGAAAAACCTGAACTGTTAACAAGACATTTCAGACATTGAACTTAAGTTTATGTGTTTTGTGTGTGCTGTTGTACAGGTTCCAACCGGAGGGCTTGTGGACAGATCTGAGAAAGTTCATTGACGGCCCAAGTACTTACCTTTCTCTACCTGACGAGCTCAAGTCGGCCATAGAAGCCATTACATATATAGCTGAAGCTCTGCAGGCTGAGAAAGACTATGAAGCTGTGAGTTTGCTTATCTTGTTATACTTCATTCATATCATATTATATATTTCTTCTTTTCTACTCATTTCTGTTTTCTCTTCCTATTGATAGCTGAAGGAGGACTGGCAGTACGTGGCCATGGTGGTGGATCGCATGTTCCTCTGGATCTTTGTCGTCTTCACCACTGTGGGAACCCTAGCCATCTTTGCAGATGCTAGTTTTAACCACACTCCCACTGATCCCTTCAAATACCCCTGAAACGTGGGGGTTTTTAACCACCTTTAGCCACTCTTCAAGAAATGGGTCTATTGATAAGCAGATTGTCCTGCCAATGCAACTTTATGTCAAACTAAATTTTTTAATGTGACTCTTTTTGTCTTTATGGAAGACTCCAGTATCAATAAGCCTGACTTTTTGTCCAGTCTTAGTCTACCTTTTCTTAGAGGATGTTGAATTTGATCAGATTTAAAACATCTATTAGTAAATTTTTACATGTAAAGGTATGGATCATTGCATAAAACCCAACTACTAAGTCAATTTGAGCATATTGTAATGCTAATAAGGTAAATATGATATACTACTATATGTCTTCTTTAGCATTTGAGCTACAGTAGAACTCTAGAGCTGAAGTGTGGATGTAGCTTTGGATATTCATACGTAGTGTTAACACATAAACACTGAGACAAACCAGATGCTATAATGGGTGTGTTGTATGCCTTTCATTTCCCTGTGTCAGAATGTGAAGCGTGGCACATGCTTAGCGGATATTTCTGCAACCATAGTAATCCCATTTGCGTTTTAGACACTGGTGTGTATGTGTGCATTTGTTTGGAGGCTATTCTTATGTTGGATTGCAGAGCGTTAACTCCACCAAATGCAATGATAGCCTCATGGTGTCTCACTTTATTGCTGACACATACAGATACATCTTTTTTGATTCTCACACGTACCATGAGCACACACCTGTCCTTTAAATTTTGTTGTTTTATTTTTTTTTTGACATTTAAATAAAGATATTTGAGGAGGTTATCAAAGGCTCCATCTGTTGTCAGAATGCTGCCATGAGAGTTGCGACCCTAACTGCATCACCCACCCATTCTACTAAGAATAGTCCACACATGCTGGCATCGGTCACTGGACACTGCTGCATGGGCTTCCCTGATGTGTTTGAATGGACACATGCACGCACGAACTTTAAACTCTGTCAGCTGAAAGATTTGGCACTGCTGATACCGCAGCAATACCACTGCAGCACTGTTTGAGTTGATCTCATCTCTGCCCTCAGACTGTTACCAACCCACTGGCCTTGCATGGAACCATAACTTTGAGAAGACAAGCTGTTTAGCTGATGCACAAAAACACATAAGGGCCATTCTGACTGATGTATTTTTACTGGGAGTGCTGGCATCCAGGGGGGCAAATACCCTCTCTCAGCTCTCAATGTGGCTCTGATTTATGGCCTGTGTGTGTGTTTTGCTCTGGAAACCCTGCATGAGGGCGAGAGGACAGGATGACCTGACAGGCAACAGAGGACAAATAGGCAAAAGCAGAGTCAGAGAATATTTTCTCATCCTTGTGCACAAATATGACAAACTTTACAACCCTTAAAATTCCAACATCAACTTACAGAATACAACGTTAAAGATCTGGAATGCAGTACAACCTCAGATCGCTACGAAGAAGCTATTTGATTGATCACTATGCTTGTTGTCTTCACTTTTCAGACTTTCCTTCTCCATTTCTATGGCAACAGCATCCATTTCCAGTTTTACACATAATTGGATGTTTCTTGCCTCAGGACTGGAGCTCTATTTTCTGATGAAATCCTGTAATTTCTTTCTATAACTACTTACATCACTTCACTGCTCCTGCAAAGAAGTTTAAGCATTCTAGACTTCATCTTGCAGGTTTTTACCTCTTAGTTGGAGAAGAGTCTTTATCATTTCTTTTTATATAACTTCCACTCCTATTTCTGCTGAATTGCATTGCATCTGCTCTTTAAACTACTCTTCAAATGATCCTATGTGCTTAACAGAAGGCAACTAAACTTCTTTTTGTGTTTCTTAAAGATTTACCTCTAGTCCAAAAGGCTAAGAAGTCCTGCTCCCTTTGATTCAAGTTATTAGGATTATCATAACATGGATGAATGAGACACAACATGCCCTTTAAACAATTTCTTATCTTCCCTGTTTACTTAACCTGTCACCAATGGTCTGATTTCACTAACAAAATGCCAGGACTTTTGATCGTATCCCTTTGTAAGAATGGTTCATTATGAGGGCCAAAACAGAAAAAGATTCAGGTAGTATTAAACCACTCTACAGGGGGTATTCCACTTACATTACTAATTACAGAAGTTCCTTCAGCTTCTCTATACTGTTTCAGTTTCTTTAAATTTTCCCAAATTTGTTTCTGTGTGCCCTATATTCAGCTCTGTCAGCATGTTGGCTATTCTTCTCCACACTCTGTCATTTTAAGTTGCTGAATCAAAGTCACGCTGAATTTCACCTCATTGGTAAATACACTCAGAGCCCTGACCTCATCATCCGCCCACATCACATAGCATAGAAAACAGGAAGTTAAGTTTGTAGAAGTAAAATAAACATGTTTTCAGCTGCCCACCAGCTTATACGCGGAATGAGGAAAGCTGTATGTTCCAGCAATCGGTGTTCCTCAAGAGATATTCAAGAATTCTAGGGAATCTGAAAAGTTCTACGTTTCTACTAGTTGGGGGTGAGAGAAAGTTATTTAACTGGGTAAAGTTGGTGGACATGCACCAAGGTCTTTAAATCCCAGGTAGATGAAAAAAGTTCCTGCAGTGAAAAAGGAGCTTCTGTGACTCCACCAAATATTGCCTTGTTCAGTATGCTTTTACTGTTCCCAGGTAAATTCCACTGGACATTGCTATCATTCATATCTGCTACAATTTTATTTTTATTTTTTCTTTTACCTTTAGCTGATAAGCTAAAGTTTCACACATAAACACTTTATCTTGCAGCTGTGTGCTTAACTTAAAAATGAACTATTGGTAAAAAGATTTTATTTTAAAGTAATGAACTAAGGGCTTCATGGTGGTGTGTTGGTTAGCACTGTGGCCTCACAGCAAGAAGGTCACTGGCTCGAGCCTCAGCTGGGGGGGAGGTCCGAACAGTAGCCTTTTTGCGTGGAGTTTTGCGTGTTCTTCCCGTGTATGGGTACTGTCCAACTTTTCAAAGACATTCATGTTAAGTTAATTGGTCATTCTAAATTCTCACTAGTAGTGAGTGTGCGTGAACGGTTGTTTGTCTCTTTCTGTGTTGGTTCCTGCGATGGACTGGTGACCTGTTCAGGGTGTACCCTGCTTCTTACCTGTTAAATGCTGGGATAGGCTCCAGCTTCCCCGCGACCCGTAATGGACAAAGCGGTACAGATAATGAATGAATGAACTAAAACACACGGGGAAACTCACAACCTATTTGAGTATTAAGTTATTTATCCAGTGAAACCATTTGATGTGAGAGGATATGAAATTAACAGCTTGGATTAAACACATAACGATGGAGGTGACTTTAAGTGTTTCAAAGGCATGAAAAAGATGGATGAGTTAGCTTCATAGAAGGAAAGATTAATTACCGGATGGAGATTCCACTTTTAATCCTCTTCAGCTCTTAGCCACCACTAATCAACCCTCATTCTCAGAGACTGAAATCAACTCCACTCAGACCACTTGTTCTCCACCACTAAAATATCTCTTTTGTCATAGCCTAGACCCCATTGCCATTCCTCCACCCCCTCATCACACCCCCTCCACTTCCTCTTCCTCCTGCCCACCGATTTCACAGAGCTAACTTCAGATTGGTGAGCACCAACAGGTGCCTGCACCACAGGCCTCCCAGAACAAACACATTCCACCCTCTTGTGACTCCCAGCATGCACACCCAATCAGACCGTGGTTTCACCCATGGCTGCAGAGAAATGAAGGGGTGGGAGAGAGTCATGTCAGCTGATCAGTGCGTGTCCTGCTGGAGGAGTCAGCTAGCAGCAATCCAACTGGAGGTGTGCATCTGTTTGGCTGAGCTTGAAGGGTGCGCCTGAGCTTCTGGGGTCCCTTGGTTGGAACGGGAGAACTGTAAAAAGATGTTATGACTGCCATGATTGGACAAATGAAGATGAAACATGTGAAGATGAATTCACTTCTCATCATCTGTAGCTGCCTCTGTCTTACTTTTACTGGTAAGGAAATGGTTAAGAATGCTTGTGTCGCTTCAATCAATGACCAGCTGGTTTTATGTCCAGCTAACCAGACTTGAGATTTTATACTTTTAGGATCCTTTCATCATTTCTAAATTAAATCTGATAAACTAATGTATACAGTTCATTTTCATTGTCACCAATCTGGATTACACATAACCACTCTAGCTCTTTTTTTTAGAAGCTAAAAAGCAAACATAGGTTGTTCTTGTTGACCTTTGACACCAAAATACACATTGAAAACAAAATGTAACATATTGCTTGATGGTGACCTAGCGCAGTGTTTCCATTTCCATATCTTCCCCATACTATTATTATTATTCAGTGTGTGAACGTCATGTATAATGTAAAGCGCTTTGAGTATCGTTGCAGGTATGGTGAAGCGCTATATAAATACCGACCACTTACCATTTATTCCCAAACTGAAACATTTATTCAGAAAACTGAAGCATCTCATACCTAGCTATTGCCAGTTTAGTTTAGCTGCTATAAAAAGCATGTTTTTTCTTTTGTGTTTCAACTGATTAAAGATACAACTAATTAGAGCTTCTTTGTAAAGACTAGGTCTTTTCTGGATTGAAGGAATGTGTTAAAGCAGATCTGAGGAAAGGCCAAAATCTTACTGAAACAAATTAGTAAGAAGTGATGTCCCAGTGGACGCAAAGTCTGTGTTTAAAAGGTTTTTGTGCTTGAAAAGTTAAAAAAAAAAAGTCCAGGGCTGTCCTTCTCCTCCTCTGGAACATATAATGAACCATATTAACACATCATTGTTTGTTAATCAGAAGCTATTTTTGTTCCCGATGGAGCTGGTATGCCAGACATCTCTTTGATCCCATTCCCTTGCTGCATATCAATTACATTAGCTCAGTCACCTTTGTAACCCATTGTGCACCACCGTGCAGCACCTGCCCTGCTTGCTGCTTCCTTTTCAAGTCCTCTTTGCCCTTCTCTATTTTCCCTATATGCTGTTATTCATACTGAAGGACAGTCTCTCATCAGAAAGTAAGGAAGCTTGGTTTTGAAGAAGCTTCTGACCATGCTCATAATCTTCCATTATTCATAAAAGCCACTTTAACGTCAATTATTCTTGCATTAGGCGATTAAATTTGAATAAACAAACAAAGCAGCCGTCAACTCTGGGTATAAATTTGTTTTATTTACAGCATGTCATCTTAGTGGAAAGTGAATTCTAAACCACATCAAATGATCCACAGAGAAATTTCATAGTTTTGCTTTCGATGTTCATTATACATGAAAAAAAAAAAAACTCATTTGACTTTGCTTCTCTTTGCTTTGTTATTTTTCATCCATATCATCATCGTTATTTTCCTCTCATCCTGTCCTGTCTGTTTGCACTTCAACCAGGAGCCTCAGAGACAGAACGAAAACTCCACGAGATATTATTCAAGGACTACAACATGAAAGTCAGACCAGCTCGTTACTGGGAGGAGAAGGTGATGGTGCGGGTGGGGATGACTCTCTCCCAGCTTGTCAGCTTGGTAAATACACACATCTACAAAATGTGTTCAATCAGGATCTTGGGGCTCTTTTAAAGATGAAGTAGTGTTTTTAAGAGTGATCATATTGAAATGTGTGACTTTTACTTTGTGTCTGGTCCAGATCACTGATGAATAACATCAGGACATGTTTTTAGCCATGCATGCTAACACCATTGTGTTTTTGTGGTAAAGGGAGGGAAATGCCCCAAAGCTATCTTCCAACACAGCTGCCAGACAGATTTTATTTATTTCTTAATTCATTTGAACAAAGCAGTCAACCATCAGTCAATTATCAGCTCAACTTTTTTACATACAAGCAAAACAAGTAAACTTTTTCTCTGATAGCGAGCTATTGGAAGACAGTCCTGTCACATGCAAACAACTGTGCCCAGCTTCAGTTTATTTCAACTTGTGGCCCCAGTTAAGATAAAGTGACATTAATATGACCTTTTCTCCCTGTTTGTCCTGTTACAGAATGAGAAAAATGGTGAGATGACAACTAACGTGTTCATGAATCTGGTAAGAGCAAGGAAACATTCATCTTCATCTCTGAGCCTCGCTCTGACTCCTCTCAAAGCTGCTCTGTCACTCCGGCCTTTAATGGACCTGTCACTTTTTATAACCTCAACTTATTTTCTCTTTTATCTCTGTTTGTGGTAGCGGTATATGAGTGTGTGTCCATATCAGTGGAGTTTACAGTAAAAAGCTTGTCATAAGCTAGTAGAACTGGGATGAATAAGGGAGAGGCAGTGCTTTTCTCTCCTCTGCTTTCAATAATCTTTATTTTGTCCCTTTCTTTCTCCATCATTCCCAGGCATGGACAGACTACCGGTTGTCTTGGAACCCTGAGGAATATGACAACATCAAGGTTTTGAGGATTCCCCCCAACAAGGTGTGGCGTCCCGACATCTACCTCATAAACAAGTGGGTGTCCTATCTTCTCACAAATAATCATTCATTAAAGGAGTGGTTCTCAGACTAGAGGTTGGGTCCCCCATGGAGGTTTTGAGATGATTTCAGGGGGTCACCAGATAATTTTAAAAAAATATACAGGTATAACCCATGTTTATCAAATAAATTTGGGATATTTACTGTCAAAATTAAACCATTAAGTTAGTATAAGTTAGTACACATGCCATATTAAAAATCTAAGTCTGACATTGTTGCTGCAAGAGAAGCTGATTTTGGGCATGCAGGTGCAAAAAAAACACTTTATCCTTCTTATTTATGAAGATCCTGACAGTTTTCCAGCCTTGCATTTAGAGGATGCTGCAAGATGATCCATTTGATATGTCACACAATTAATCACGAGGTCGTCATGTGGGGGTGGGGGTCACAAACACCAACGTATGTTATCTTGGGGGTTGTGGTTCATAAAGTTTTACAACCGCTGCATTAGGGTGAGGTCAATACAATACTAGATTTCCTGACTCCACCTAACTGCATCACCCTTATTGACATGATCCGCATCAACTCTGTTTTGTGTTTAATAATAATTAGCAACTGTTAGCATGTCAAAAAGCTTCACATTTTCATGTTTTTATAAAATAAATAAATAAATAAAAGCTAATTACTGTGCTAGTCAGTCCAAATCAGGACTTATTAAGAGCCCGTTAACTTGTTAGTCTGACTAGAATATAAAAAACGAAAGGTCTCAAAACCCACATAATGGCATTTGGGGTTAGATAACACCTGTATTTATAAGCCCAGCTAGACTCAAATGTGCCTGGGAATGCCACACATGCTCCAGTCCACACATGGACTCTCCTTTGTAAAAAGCAGCAAAACAAAAATGCATATTAAAACTGCGCTCATTCATTTATTTTTCTATCCTTTAACAAATGGCTAAACACTTCAGAAATTCTAATTAAAAGGAACGCTTTAGAAATAGATGTCAATGTATTCCTACTGTCCACTTCCTTTAATGAAAGACTGGTTTTATAACCACAGTATCATCTCACTAAATCCATTCAAATAACTAAACAGATATCTGCAGGGAATTTGAATAAATTTAATTTTCTTGCACAGAGAAATCTAAAAGTTATTTATTAACACACAGTTCACAGCATCATGGCCTCAGACACATTTAGTCACCAGCCTGACTTCCCACCCATATGCTGGACCAAAGATAGTAGTTCAGTTAGGAGGTTGAGATCAATCCCTTATTGTGGTTCGATTCCACTTAGCACGTAACTACTGAGTGATTGAAGGGACGAAAGGATAATATGAAATGAAGCCTCAGTGTCGGTTGTTATTGAACATGTACCACAGTCTCACACCAGAGTGTGTGAGAGCCTTGTTGGTTTACAATGAAAAACTTGGCAGCCTCACGTTTAGAACTCAAAAATGTCTAAAATTGCTTCACTTTCTGCACTCCAATACTTCTGCATGTCTTTATCTGCACTTAAAATCCTATCATGCCTGTTTCGTTTACAAAAAACTTTCATGTATGTTGACAAAAATGTAAAATTACTACATTTTCAAGGGTCTGAGCATGCCTGTTTTTCAATGTGTGAAACTGTCACATAACTCCACAACTTACAGCAAATAATAAGAAAGTGAATGATGATGTTACATTTCAGAACTGAGTTTGAGCTTAATTTGACCTGATAAGGCCCAAACTCTTGTCTATTTTACTTCAGTTTGTGTTGGGCATAACAAGCGGATGTTATGGTCCCTCTTAACCCTTAAAACTCAGCTAGATCACCAGTACCCTCTGAGTGCTATTGCTCATATTGTCAACAATTCCTCAGTTTGTAACCCTGTGGGGTAAATTGTGATTGATTGTTTAGCCTTTAGGTGATCTATGGAAGTTTTTTAGTCATTTCTATCCTGACAAGGAGGATTACAATGCAGCCACAAAATGTAGCTTTTATTCTCAAACTCTATATTGTGAATCCACAAAAAGTGATCCATAACATAATTTTTTATCACATTTTTATATTATAAAAGATCTCTATTACTATGTTGCTAACAGCTCTCTACTTTGGCTTGGAATTTTTGATTAATCCACTTATTGTTAAACTTTCTGCCAACTAAATAGCTTAAATTATAGTAATGTCTAATGAATAACAGCCAAATATCAACGAATGAGCAGAAAGTTTCATGTCTGTCTAAAATTTTAATAAATTATGGTCCTCTGTGGCTTGAATAAAGCCAAGAAGACGTTTCTGATGCATGGAGGAACCAAAAATGAGTTGGAGGTGTAATATGATCTGTGTGTTATTTCTAAGTGCTGTAAGTAATAAATTCTGTTTGGCTTTTGTGGTGGCCCTTAATGTATCTATGGATACATTTAATTAACAAAATTTTAGTCTAAGATTAGAGATTCTCTGAGCTGTGAAACATCTTGTGTTAACACACAAAAGAAATGGTCACTCTGTAATATGAGCTGCATACTTTTTTTGGTCTCTCTAACAGTAATGATGGGCAGTTTGACGTGGCTCTGTACGTCAACGTCTTGGTTTACAGTGATGGGACTGTTAACTGGCTCCCACCAGCCATCTACCGTAGCTCCTGCTCCATACAGGTACTGACATAACCTACATCCAGTTATTTATTGGCTAACTCCTGTTATCTCATATCCAAATTGTGTTGTACTTCCATTTGACAATCCGAAGGTGGAATATTTCCCTTTTGACTGGCAAAACTGCAGCATGGTCTTCCGCTCGTACACCTACGATGCCTCTGAGGTGGACCTGCAGTATTTCCTGGACGATGACGACAATGAAATCCATGAGATTGTCATAGATGAGAATGCTTTCACCGGTTGGTGCTGAGCTTGTTTTTGTGTACCTTTTCATCTTTGTTTTCTGTATTAATGTGCACTCAGCTTCTTCTGTCCGCTCCTCACATCGTACGTCTTTCTCTACAGAGAATGGAGAATGGGCCATCTGTCACAAGCCTACAAGAAAGAATGTAAACGATGACCTGTACGAGGACATCACTTTCTATCTCATCATAGAGAGAAAGCCTCTATTCTACATCATCAACATCATCGTGCCCTGCATCCTCACCAGCGTGTTAGCTATATTTGTCTTCTACCTGCCTCCTGGAGCAGGTCAGCACATTTGATATGTTTTGACATCACTGCCAAGAAGGTACATAAGATGTAATACGCAGCATCAGGTCAGAAGAAGAAGCATGTGTCTATTAAAAGTCAGGGCAATCTTTAAAACAATTTCTTGATATACTGTATATACAGAGGTCTACTTTGTCAGTATTTGGCCTTGTGTGGCAACACTTTTCAGAGTGACTTTTCACTGACGCTGCAGAAAATACTCATTTAATACAAGGCTGCAGGATTTATGGTAAAAATTTTGAACATGATGAATCTTTTTTTATCATAAACTACAGCTGATTGATCATTTCTTCACATGCAAGCATAGAGAAGACAATACTGTTTTTTGTTTTTTTTTTGCAATCATGCCCATGATTCTGTTTTCTTTCCTACTTTTTCAGGAGAGAAGATGACCCTCTCCATTTCTGTGCTTATTGCTCTCACCGTCTTCATGCTGCTGCTTGCTGACAAAGTCCCTGAGACTTCACTCGGCATCCCTATAATTGTGAAATACGTCTTGTTCACCATGATCCTGGTCACCTTCTCTGTCATCCTTAGCGTGGTCGTACTAAACATGCACCACCGAACACCCAGCACGCATATCATGCCAAACTGGGTTAGAAAGGTACCAATCATCTGCCTAGGTTATACTGATATCTCTGTAAACAACAGCCTCATTATATTTCAAACTTTTAATATTCAGGTGTTCATTCACATTCTTCCTAAATACATCGGCATGATGAGACCAAACCCAGAGGAACCTTTGCTGGAGGAAGACTCTTCTGAGGACAACACACCCATTCGGGGCTTCACTGGGCGACAGCCTGGAGGAGAATACTTCATTCGCAAAATCAACCCTGATCTTGTGTTACCCTGGAGAGGCAGGTAAAGCCACATTACTAAAAACAAACCCACCTCCAGAAAATATGGAACATTAATAGTTTTTAGTTTTGATTTATGCTCACTGCAAATTGAAGAACTTCCCTGGGAAATAGGAAATAATGACTATATGCCACACACCCAGAGTCACGACGTTCTTCAAGACAAGATACAAGATACTGATGTAAATCTAAAAATAAAAAAAAAAGATTAGCTTGCGTTTTGTTAAAAGGTACTTTAACTTTTTTTTTAACCTCCATAGATAATTTTTATGCTTGAAAAAGATAAAACTGTCTTTTTAAAAGCCAACACTACTAAAAATCCCAGCTGAAGCGCAACCCAACAGGGTCATTTATCCTGGTTCAGCCTCTCTCTAAGCTGAGATGTGCCAATCCTGACGTTACACCGGGGAAAATCTATTTCTATTAATGTTAATAAAAGCCAGCGCAGGCATGAATCTTCTTTGTAGAGCATGCCAGGGTGTGAATGTTGGATCTGATGCCAGCACTGCTATTATAGTAAAGTACATGGCGTGCTAGAGTTGGCAGAATTACAGACATCATCACATCAACTCAGAGAAGCTGTTAAGACTGTAACAGGATGTTTACTTCCTGCAGACTCCATGCTCAAAGCTGCTAGTATGAAGAGGAGGAACAGTGGGAAATAATGACCTAGATGCCTGTCTTCTTTAGAAGAAATATATTTGAATGAGTTTTACATAAACACAGGCAGCTGCCACAGACAGCTTGTTTGATGTGGGCAACATGTCTGTGGTTGAGGACCACAGTGGCACTGAACTATATCAGTTTGAGGCGTTGGCTCCAGCTGAAGTAATCTGGACCTCTCTGATCTGCATATGCGATGTGGCAGGGACAGCATGGTGTCTGTTGGTGCTGAGCTCGGTCCAAAACACTGGCTGAAGCCAAATAATGCCCCAAGTTAATGGCTTTGTTGAATGAAGCGTGTTGATTTGGTTGTATTTGAAATTAGAAATGACTGGTGTGTTTCATTGTTCCACAGAGTTGGCTCGGCAAGGTTCAGGATGGTTTGAAGCTACAGATGATGGGTTGTAATAACCGTTTATGCTGATTTCATGAATTTGGTCAAATCAACTAAATATTTTTTTGACAAAGAAAAGTTGTATGACCTCTTTAGTATTGTTAAAATAGTTAAGGTACATGGAAATTAATTCCTTATCTTGCTTATAAGAACTATGAAATTGAGACAGATTATTTATTTACTTGTTTGTTTTTACATACTTTTTATGACTGTTGTGAAGTACTTTGAGTGCTTTTTGGTTATTGTAAAGGGCTATATAAATTTAAAAAAAATATTTATTTATTTATTTATTATTTAATCAGGCTCTAAACATGTTTTATTTCTGCTTGAGAGTCGTTCATTTTATCATGGTGATTTATATTTTTTATTTGAATTTGAATTTATTTATTCAACAGGGACATGCACAATAATACACTGACCTCAACAGGAAGTTTGTGCCAGGTTCTAGCAAAACTGCTAATTTTCATCTGCAGTCCCTGGACAGGTAGATGTTGAAACGCTTGCTAAAATGTAGATTAAAATAAAAATAATGATAATCAAAAAACATATTATCATGAAATAATCCAGTCCCACTTATATGCAGTCGACACACAGACATTCACACACAAAAAGTCATCCCTCAAGTAGCCGTTTGATAAACTGTATTTTTTTTATACTTAAATGTTGACTTCATTTATCAGATCTGTTTCTTCTTCTTCTTCTTCTTCTTCTTCTTCTTCTTCTTCTTCTAACAAAGGACTGAATCAGTTTTATTGCAAAGCCCTCGAACAATCTCTCTGTATTTTTATAGCAATATCCACCCAACTGATATCTGGAAGCTTGAAAAAGAAAAGAAAAAAAACTACAAGTAAAGTTGTAGAAAACTCATCTTCACTGTTAGCTTCACTCTAATCTTGCGGTAGGCCTCAGCCTTGCCGCGTAGCAGTCCCATGAACCAGACCTGGTTATGTGCACCTCTTGTCTCGTTCCAGAGGCATCATATTCAGCCTCAGTAAGCTCTTCACCCCCATCTACAGTCGCCAGGCAATAAGCCTTTGTTTAGTTTAGGCATTAGATGGTAATCCCACAGAAAGGAGGTGGATAGAAGACCATTGCTGTGTGACTGGGACACAGGACTTCCATTGTTTTAGATCTAGAAGTGGTACAGATAGTGGATGTGCCCCCATCTCTCTTTTACTCTCTTAGACAGAATGCAGGTTGGACAGAAAAAGACTTCTCTGGATGTCTTTTTTGGTTTAAAGTCTGGAAAAATCTTTGTGTCACCATCAATGTATAAGAAGTAAATGTGTGTGTGTACTCATTTTGTTACATCCCTTAGATCTTTTGTGATGTAATTGTATGTCTTAATGGGACCAGTACTCTTCATTAAGGATTAAAGTGTGGTCCATATAATTTAAATTTGTTAACAGGCTTAAGAGAAGTGGAGATCTCCCCAAAAGACAACATGCCTTTAACCATTAGGTATCTGTTTAATTTATACCACAAACAGGGATATTGAAGTGACGCAACAAACCACTCATAATAAAAGAGAAGAGCAGAAATCATTGTGATACCTCCATTATATACATGGTTCTCTGTTTTGTTTGGGTTTTTAGAGGATAGAATTAATAGATGCTTCATAGATGACTGACATATATATGAATTACCCATGTTTGTAATTTCCCCTCATGTTAGTAAAGCTCCCAGTCTGAAGTCTGAATGCAAGCTTCTGTGTGTGGTCCAAGTGTTACTTTATTTTTGGGTTAAGATTACATTCAGGTTAAAGATAGGCAAGTTGTAATTATATTATGAAAATGACTCTAAGTCAAAGTAATGCCCTTTTAATTCATGACTGTATGGGTGTGTGTTCTTCACAGTGTGCACGTCTATATGAATCAGTGGTAATGAATCCAAGCCCTGGAATGTGGATGGTATGCTGCATGTATATCACCACATACTGTTGCTCTGAACTAATCTGTACCGATGCAACCACAAACACACCCACACCCACACACACACACACCACTCTTCTGTCAGTAGCTGGTTCATTTATATTGTCCAGCAGTCCATGTGTTGTCACGCTGTCTGTCTGTGACACTGACAACTTGTGTCCTGCTGCTTTGACGCCGTCTTCTCTGGTGCCACAGTTTCTGCACATTGTTAACACCATACACACCGTGTGACTGTCCACATGTAGTTCAGACAGGGCCCCACTGTGTTTATAGATAAACTTGTCACAATTTACAAACCAGAAAAACCTGTGACGCTTATTTTATGTGCAACATCTTGACTCAGATCAGACTATTTCTTTTATGTTTTGGCATTCCTTACAGTTCACCAGTGACATTTGGCTAAAGGAATGACTCCTGGTATGCACGCGCATGCCAACCACCGCTACATACGTCACTTGATCTTAAAGCAATGTTGAGGGATTAATCAACTTGTATTGTTAAATGACATAAGATCATAAATTTAAACTACAGCAAACAATTTACTGTAAAACAGACTGGCCTTTGATTTAGCTTTTCCATTCCTGAGATTTAACAGCAGTATGTTGTTGCGTCACTTCCAACCCACTGCGTCACACAAGATTCAAGTTAGCCAGTATCTATAACATAAAAGGTCAGTTCTGATGAGATTCATGATTTATATGTACACTTTTCTCCAAACACTGACTATATGCAAGTAAATTTAGAGGCTGTTAATGGTGAATGGCGTGCTGAAAACAAAGGTCAACAGGAAGAAGTGGGATCTTTGGTGAATAGTAAACACCCTGCAAGTGTTTTCTTGAACTTGTAAGTGTCTTAGTGTGTATTTTTGGGTCATATATTAAAAGAAATTACACGTTTTAAGGTTTTAACAGATTCCAGTTGAGATGATCTCTGAAGACGAGAATGGTTTTTTAAATTTGACTAAATAATTTAAGATTAGCCTGTTTATTCTTTTGCAAATTATTTAATTAATTAATTAATTTTTGTCGATGATCATTCTGTTATTTAATATGTTATCACCTTCATATTATATTATAAATAGAGAAACTGAACTATGTTATTACTTTAAATACACGTTAATGATTTTGTTTTATAATTTAGCAGTAAACTTTGGACAGGTCATGATGGGAATTTTGTCAATGACACAGCGCTGTCCGTATGTTTTGCTTTATGGAACAGCTGTGCGAGTGGAAGAATGAAGCAATCAAAGGTCAATGTACAACATAAATGTTGACCCAATGCTGTGTCAATGTCACCGTGTGTCAGGAGTGTGCGGCTGTCACTCAGCGCTCAGAGAGACACACACAGGAAGTTTGTCGCTGCACAGAGACACATTGTGTTTGCCATGAACAGACAGCATCTGGGTCTGACCTGCACGTCCTGCATATAATGTGACTGATGGGATGTTTGAGCAGAGGTGAACAATGCTGGTCTAGTGGTTCATGGCATAATCAAAATAAATCTCAGCTTGTGGCATTGCCCTGGAGGGTGGTGCTGCTTTTTTTTAACCATTCACAGAGGACACATAACTGTGTGTTATAATAGACTTGAACCCTGTGGTATTCCACAGTTTTAAGTCTGCTGTGGAACTGAGAACTGAGCATATTATAATAGTCCTCCTCTTATTATGCTTTCATTAGTGTAGAATCATATGGAAAGGGGATTTTTTTGTGAAAAGGCCATTTATATTTACAGTAATGTGCCACTTTATAGTGTGCCGTTGCAGCATCGTGTTCCCATGTTAACACAGTCTATTTCTGCCTGACTCAGAAGTAATGGGTAGAATTTTTTCATTTTTAATGTGAAGTTGTTATTAGTCCTTTAAACAGAATTTTAAAAAGAGTCAAGTAAAGGAAATAAAAGTGCATATATGTATGTTTATTACCATATTTCAGAATCATTGTAGTGCAAAAGGTATCCATAACAAGTATCAGATTGTATACAACAAGGTTTTAAAGTTTTTACCACAAGGTGACGCAATAGGTCTCAGATTGTATGTATTAAATATCTAATTGTATGACATTAAAGGGCTAGAAAAACCAAACACCAGTCAAGTAGTCAAAATTATTACCTCCTAGAGTCTTTTCCCCAGTGCTTCTTCCAGAATTTTGGGGAAAATATCAGAAGTTTAACAACAGAATTGAAAGAAGAAATTTATGAGGACTTAGAAAAAGATAACAACCATAGTGCAACGTGAACGCAACTGCACTTAAACTAAGCTGTGATTTGTTGCACTTAAATACAGGTGTTCAAAAAACATATTATACTAAAATGTATCAGGTACATTTCCTAAAGCATTTTTGTTGCGTTGTTTCACTAAGACTAAAGTGTATAAATCATAATAGTATAGTAAGATAGTGGTTCATAAAACTAAAACTTCATAACTGACGTTAGTAATAACAAACACATATTTCCTGCTCACAACTGCTGACTTTTCACATATTTATTCATGACCCTTTGTAAGTATGACTAGTATTGAAAGTATCTCTTGTCTTAAATGCTTTGAAAAAATAGTGGAGCATAATTATGTCCATTCTTTTTTATAGAGGATGGTTGAGTGTTCAATCCCCTCTTATGGCTGCTGCTCAGATTTATTCAGGTCATTTCATTCACATGACTATTAACATGGTACTTCTAGCTGTCTAGTTTATTTTTACTGTATGCTTGATATGGGATTGTGAGTGCATTGTCTTTACTTGGCTGCAATCTGGAGCTTTGTAGTGAGATCCTCCAAAATTATACACAAATTCAAATCTTATAAAAACAGAATCTATATATAGAGATATTTATATATTAAAAAAAAAAAAACTCTTGGAAACTTTTTATTGATAACAGAACAAAAGTAAAAGAAATATTTTACTAACTTTCCTGGAGATATTTTCAGTGCAGCACAGTACTTTCCTCTACTTTGTTGAAGTTTTCCCTCGTTGTCTGTGTGTTTAGGTGTGAGAGTACAGTGCAGCTCCAGCAGCTTCCAAACACTGACAGCTACTGTCTGATCCTCCCTCCCAACCTGAAGTCAGCCATCGCCGCTGTGACATACATGGCCGAGCAGCTGAAGAAGCAAGACACAGATGACACGGTGAGTGTCAGGCAGCTTGTTATCCCAAGCACACCATGTCCCAAACATGCTCCAATGATGTCCATGTGTCACTGAATTTAGTACACTGCTGACTCAGTTCTTACAGGGAGTTTTTCCGCGTGTGTGTGTGTGTTCCTTCCAGATGACGGGAGACTGGCAGTTCATTGCCCTGGTGGTGGATCGTCTCTTCTTGTGGTTGTTTGTCATCATCACCACCCTGGGAACCCTGGCCATGTTCCTGGATGCCAGCTTCAATTATACACCTGACAACCCCTTTCCATAGACTATACTCCACACGGACACACAAAGGAACACACAGCCAAAGCTTGAAATATTCTGTAGTCCTCACCTCATTTTGAATTCTTCTTGGTGCTTTCTAAGCTCACAGATCTGACTTTCCGTAATAAAGTATTCCATGTGGCTTCTGCATCATCAGCTTCACATGATGCGTACAGGCCTGACACACAGCTTGCACCATGACAGATTTCATGTTTAAAAACTTGTAGAAAAGTCAGTTGTTTTACATAATTTTGTGTAAATAAAATATTTAGTGCTATGTTCTAGTTTTTGATTGAGTTTAAGTGGTCACACTGACTGCAGTATGCATTTTTGGGCAGTAGAGGGCAGTCACATAATGTCAAGTGAAAGGATGGTAGTTGACAGAGTATTTAAGTTATGAGTTCATGTCTGACTGTGTCCTTTATAGTACAAACAGAAACATAAAACTATAATGTCCTAAAAACCCTGAACTCTCCATAACAGCTCAAACACATGCTATTACAGATAGTTTGGTCTGTTTGGGATGTCAGAGACTAGCATTATAAATTTGAGCTAAATATATATTTATTTTCTTTTAATCCTATGTGAACGGTGTTGGCATTCCTTTTACAGAAAAATACTCTCCCAAATCCCAAAGAAGTGTATTTGATTTAGGTTTCCCAGCTTTTGTGGCTGTTGTAGACAATGTTAAGGCCACTGCCAAAGATAAATGAGATTATAATGTAGTAATAAATTACATTTATAAATTAAGGTTTAATGTTTTTTTTCTGTATTACAAGTTGAAAAGTGGTTGTAACTGATGAGTTAATCCTTAGTTGCCATCTTTTAGCTTCTACTACTGAGTTTGTGGGGGGGAATCATGAATTACTGTATCTAATCTAATCTAATTACATAAGCCCGTCCAAACTGTTGACTGGTAGCATACACTGTCATCAAAGAGAAGTCCCACACCAGAATATGTAATAGTTATGATGGCCTACGGTGCAAAACAAAGCAGTTTCTTTATAAATTTCCCATTTTTATTTATTTATTTATTTTTTTTAAGACCTGTAACATGTCTACGTTTAGAATTATGTGAAACTGTCACAAATATGTAGAAATGTTAAATATTCAAACAAGCTTGCAAAGATGTGTACAAAAAAATTGCAAAGAGATATGCAAAGATTGAAAAAATATAAATAAAAGAAAAATAACACAAAAATAGGTAAAGTGAATCTAGTACAAATTAAAAAAAAGACCTAAAAACTCTCAAAAAGAAAAGGTCAGTGGTCACATGACCAGTAAAAAGATGGAAAATTGTCATGGTAATGAAAATAACGATAATTAGAGCTTTAACTTTGCATGTAAACACATTTCTCCATTTGTAATTGTGTCTTAAATCCCACAGTTGCACTGCAGCTCGCTTCGGTGCAGCATGAAGCCACCAAGTATGTGATGGTGTTGACTGAACTCCAGCCATCCAAATATGTTTCTGCCCTGCATGCAGCTTTTGCAAAGCTCCTAAGACTGTTGAGGAGAGGAAGAAGAGAAGAATGAGCCCACAAGACCAAGCCAGAACACAATCTTCCAGGCCTGTGGAGAGGACAGGGAACATGTAGAGGACAGGCGCCATCCCCCTCATTTGCACACTCTGAGCTTTTCAGGGAAAAGCTGTGGGCTCAGTGTACTTTATTGTTAATGCCTCAGTGACTTTAAAGGGCACTTAAAGGGCTTCAATCATTGAATTGTAATGCACTTGCTCCCTTCAAACCCACAGGAGGCCACAGAAATAAGCGGGAAAGCCCCTGAGAGAATGTTGTTAGTACCCCTCTTTGGGCTGATTTAGCTGTTTTCTCTTTCACCACCTCATGAGCGTTGAGCAACGGCTGAACCAGCAAGACGAATGTATGTTTACGCTTTTAAAACGTTAAGTAGTAAAAGGGTGGAACAGGGAGGGGGGCTTTTTTGTGTGTGTTCCTTTTGCAATTCAGGACCTGTTTGGAAAAGCAGCCAAAGAGAACATCATATAAATCAGGTCTCCAGTAGCAACAGCACCAGTGGACCTCAGACTGGCCCCTGATTTGCTACCTGCTCATTTACCTCAATTACTTTACATTTTCTGCCCACCTTTCTTTAACTTTATATCTTCTTCCTTGTCATCTCTCAGTCTTTCCATTCCCATCATAATTTAAACAACTTTAAACCCCAAAGAACCATCTTTCGTTTTGCTCATTTCAAAGAGGAGACAGATTCCTTGCAGGGTCATTCCTCCCCAGCAACAATGGGGTATTTGTTGGCCTCAGTAGCAAAAGACTTGAGGCCTGTTACCCAGTCCTGGGTACAGTTGAAAGGGAAAGAGTTATAGTGAAATGAAAGGTGGGTGAAAATGGAAAGAAAGGGCAAGAATGTGAGAAATTGAGGGATCAGCTTAAGGGAGTTGGGAAGAGGTGTAAAAGAGCTGTGTGAGCAATCTGGCAAAGCCTCATTAGATGTTGAGTAATCCGGTGAACACATTCCCACTAACCCAGCAGTGAGGAAAACTTCCCCCCCAGCTTATGGGTTATTACTTCCTCTCACTTTGCTGTAGGACCATTGTTATCCCCAGTGTGATTCTGAGATAGACAAAGCTTGTTATTGTCTCTTGCTTCATGCCTGTTCTTTGCAGGAAGTCTAAAGCTGACACACTAATGGCAAATATCTTGTATGTATCTACTTAATTAACCCCAGCATTGAATATAGGTATACTGTCCCTATGACTGAATTTAGACTGAAATTATTTGATCACTGTTGAAAATTCATTTCTCAGCAGTGAATTGATCATAAAAACATTGGATTAACAAATTAAAACAAGGACATTTTTGTCTTTATTGTCAAAGCTGTGACCCCTAAAAGGGGTGGAGATAGAGAGGTGGCCAGGGTGGCACTGGTTCCCTCTGATTGGACTTCCCAGGTACCGCCTTAGGCTTGGATCCCCAGTGTCAATAGACCAGTTTAAGTAAATGTTAAAGTACTTTCCCAACTGGTCATCCTTTAGAAATATTTGTATTTGACTGCACATTTCTAGAGGAGTTTTTGTCCCTGTGCTAGTACAACTAATGTTATGTAAGGCTATTAATCTGATGTTAACCTGAAGCTACGTAGCAGCGCTAATCCAGTTAATTGATAGCACTAGATTCATTTGAAGATAATGTGGGGAAAGCATTCCCATTTAATTTTCAGTGAGCAGATGAAGGGCTCTAGCTGCGACCTCATGCCTCCTTCTGTTCAGGCATGTAGCCGCTCCTGCAGTGGGCTCTCTCGGTTCTGTGCTCTGTGGTAGCTGCTGGTTGCCTGGTACTTGGGGCTTTCTTGGTCTGCGTCTGACCCTTGGAGGGGGCATGGTGGCATTTCCATTATCACTCAACACAACTCACCCCTAATGTTTTGTACACACCTACACACACCCCTGCACACAGACAAAAGTAGACACACACATGTACTTGCTGCTGTTGTGTTCGTTGATGTTCATAGTTTTTCAGTCTTTCTTACCACAAGTGCTCCTGATGATTGTTGTGTTTTTTTTAGAAGCCTTTACAGGTGAAGCAGCTGTTTAGATTTTCTGTTTGAGTTTGATTGTCGTTGTGGTTTGTTTTCCGCCTTTTGGTTTGTTCACCTTTTTTCTATTTTTTTCTCTTCCCTTCTCTCCGCTGTCCACCTTTTTCCTTCTGCTGTTTCTCTGGTCTGGTCCAGTTGTTACAAGCGAAATTGGCAAGAAACATATTTAAATAAATAAATAAGTACAGAACAACATGTAAGATTCAAGAGAGCCCCATATTCAAAATGCTGCTCTTGGCAAAGTAAATTGGTTCAGTACAACAGAGCAGCCAGTTATGATGTTGCACAGACCAGATGAAATAAAAACAAAAAGATACTGCATGGAAATATGGAGCAATATAGCCTGTAACCAGTCAGATGTTCTATAGGAAGATATAAAAATGAAGAGAAAAGGGAGCTATTTCTCACTTTTATGTAAAGAGGGAAAACACAGATCAGGTCAAGACACAACCTAGCCCCAATGTCAGCACCCCTACAGCTTCCAACGTGGAGCTAGCTACTCAACTTATTGTGGTCAGACACAAGGACATAGGCACCACCACCAGCCAGTAAGCCAGAACTGCTAGGGGGGGAAGACATTGATCCCTCTACCACGTCAAGCTTACTGTACCTCATACTCATATCTCTAGAATTTGAGCGCAGTTAACAGCATTTGTAAGTGTGTGCATTTTAGAGGAAATACAGTCATTTTCTAAGTACATGGCCTCCCATCATAAAGTCTTGCTCACCCTCTGACCCCCTAATGCATAAACGACTAGCTTCGCCACTGACACAACTAACACAATTCATGTGAAAAGTTAAATATTTTTCCTTATTTTGTTGCCTTACTACCACTAAAAGAATTTTGTGGGGATGTTTGGATCATTTTAATCGACACACCATCCGTTCAACTTTGAGAACATTTTAATGGTGACTCAAGAGAGAAAATAAATAAATCAAGAACACGCCTGAAAAGATGAATACTTTATTCAAAATTACCAATTCCTTTTTACCATCTGTTTGGCAATTCATTTATTAATTTGTTTAAATTAGGGATCCTCTAGATGTGAGTCAATGGTGTTAATGAAAAACATCCCATGAGCATGACAGTGTCACCACCATGCTTCATTGTAGGGATGGTAGATGCATGGTTTTGTGACACTTTTACTTTGTTTGTTTGCTTGTTTATTTTATTTGAGGCACCAAAAGGTCCTCCACAAAGTGTATTTGTGTAAGGCACCCTCTTCCACGTTTTGGAGTTTCCACTGCCTTTTCCCTGCTTTCCTTTTAGAAAACCAACACACTCTTTTATCTTTATGTGACTTCTAAAGAAGCTGGCAACACCAGATGGTTTATTTATTTATTTATTTTTAATTTTTTTATTTTCTATTTACTAAACTCCATAATGTGGTAGACAAAAACATGTAGTACATTAGCAGTTGGACACAACAAACAGAGATGCAGCCATAAAATATTCTCTAGATACATATTCGTTATGATATTCATTATGATTTCATTACATCCTTCAAAGAAACATTGTGCAATGTTTCTCAAACAGCCCAGCGGTCAATTATCTGCTCAGAGCCCATCAGCAGAATAACTGGTGTCATCTCTCTTTTGTCAGACACAAATAAAGATATTACTTTACAAATTCCTTTAAACATTCAAATGAGCATGTTAAAATATCGTACATTCTTTATAAGTTGAAAAATCTAATATTTAGAAATAAAAAAGTGCTTAAATTAAACTATGATCTTTTAGCTTACATCAGAAAATGTTTCATTAATCGATTAAACTCTGAGAAAGTGTTTAGCTAGTTTAAGGACAACTTGTTGCTTTTCTTGAACTAGAGAAAGCATTTCTCAGCAGAGCTCAGGGACCTGCGACTCATGCATCAGCAGACGTGATAATTACACACCCACTTCACACCATCACCCATCTCTTGGATGCCCATCCTCAACTCTGAGACCACCGAAGCACAAGTCTTCTGCGACACGGACCCTACCTGCTGGGTTTCCTTCATTTATTAATAAAGTAAAATATCTCAAGAGCGCAGTAATTTGAAGAAGGTGATTCGGACACGGGATTCTGTTTTAAAGAGAGTGGGCTTTTTTTAAAAAAAAAAAAAAAAAAAAAAAAAACATGACCACCTCCGGTCTCCAACTTTTGGGCTTTTTCCTGTCTCTGATCGGTATCGTCGGGCTGATCATCGGAACAATTCTGCCGCAGTGGAAGATGTCAGCGTACATCGGGGACAACATCATCACGGCGGTGGCCATGTACCAGGGACTGTGGATGTCATGCGCTTTCCAAAGCACCGGTCAGCTCCAGTGTAAAATCTACGACTCCATCCTGCAGCTGGACAGTAAGTTTTCCTGGGGACAACATACAGATCAGGCAATTTCATTCATTTGACATCTAATTTTGTCTACAGGCTACGATCTGAAGACATATGCAACAGTTTGCACTAACGTTTTGATCTGTCTTGTGCGAAGTGATTTTAATGTGTTTGCCTTCACATGGTTTCCTTTTCATGACCCACCTGGACACACACCTGCTCCTTTAGTCCTCAATGGAGCAGACTGTTATCACTGATTAGGTTTAACTACATTTAAGTGAAACCTGCTCCTCAGACCCAACAATCTGTCATTACAGGACCTTGTTTTCCCCCACACAGCATCACGTTCTGTGAAGACCCCCCCTCACCCTCTTCCCTGCTGTCCACACATGATGACACATTATCCAAACATTATTCCATAACCCCCAGGATGGGTGGTGACAGACAGTTGTGTTACATTTGACACAAGGTGCTGAAACCAACCTTTTGTCAACAGCCTGTTATTAAAATATGTTCACGATAGCAACGTGCCTAAAGAAGCAAATGGTCGCTTACAGTTTGATAAATGTTCAAGAAAATAGAGATGAACACTGGGGCTGCACTTTAATACACAGGAAACTACTCACTGAAACAATCATTTTAATGAGATATGATGTGGAGAATCAGGTCTTGTATACAGAACAGGTTAAGAGCAGTGGTCATTATGAGGTCACATGTTCTGTAACTCATTAAATATATGTCAAGGTACTTTTCTTTCCTATTATCGCTAAAAATTTCTTTCTAAAATTTCAAATTCTCTCTCTCTCTCTCTCTTTTTTCTTTTTTTTTTTTTTTTAAATTAGTGTCAGCTAACTAAATATTCAGTGGACTCATATGCTCTGCTTACAGCATAACAGATAAAAAATGATAACCTAAAACCTAAACCTAAAAGGTTTAGTAGTGGTCACTGGGAGAGATACTGAGCTCTGCCAGCACATGACGTGGTGAAGGTTTATGGAGAACAGATTATTAAATCACTTTATGTTTAATCTTCTTTTAACCTTAACAAGGAGTTTTCATTTCTAAGTCTTAACATTTTAACTGGGTGTTTAAACCAGGTGTTTACTCTTATAAACTTAAACAAGTGGTTTTAGTGTGTATATGTAACCAAAGAAAAATGAAGAAAGAGGAAATAAATAAATATATATATATATATATATATATACATATATATATACCTCTAATGTTTGTGGGCTCAACTCCATGTAAACTGTAAACATGGCGTCCAATGGGTAATGGTGCGATTCTAAAAAATTAAAATGTACCCCTAATTATGATCTTTTCCTATGCTATCTGAGCATTGCTATGCTATTTCTATTTCTAACCCCAACCAAATGCTGTTTTTAGTTTTTTTCATAATGGTTTGTATTTACATGTAACTAAGGTAACCAGCAAAATGGTGCCCATTAGTGTTATAGTGCATTATAAGAATGTATTTTTGTCCTCATCATTCTTTGGGTTAGTTTTGATTTCTGTCCAAACAAGAAACTGGACAGAAAAAGAAAAACAAGAGTTTTAGTAAAGTCTTGTTGTCTTACTAGCTTAACACAGAGTTAAGTTATACTCTTCATCCCGAGGCTGAGGGTACCTGGAAGTGCTGGTGAGTGCTTCCATCTATCCTTCTTCTTCATTTGTATGGATTTGTTTCATCTTGTTAAAGGAGAAAATGGAGAGTCATATTTGTTGAGATGTGGACATTCACATGAGTCCTTTTACCTTTGAGGGTGGTCTTTCCAGGTGGAAGACTTGTTGGACCTAAAAGGAAGATGTGCGTGTGCATGTACACATCTGTATTACAATGATCATTTTATGGCTTAAATCAGCCTAGATAAAATTACAGCTTGTGTCATTTAGTACAGAGATATGTGAATAAGCAAATTAGCCCACTCTAACCTCTGCCTCTGGGCCAGATGGTAGGCGACTTTTGTTCAAATCAGTTGGACCACCCTTTTTTTGTTAAAGAGACGCCAGAGTGTCTTGACCAACTGTTTAATGAGTTGGGAGTAAAAAGAGGATCTCCTAGCATTTTAATCAGACCGTAGCTACAGTATGAAGTTGTTAGTTTTACATGACATGTGCACATGCAGGACAATATCCAAGATATATTTGTGACACACTGTTATAGAAATGTAGCTTTTTTTTTCTAAGAGAACAAGAAAAAGTAACGTGTCCAAGTAGGTCATACACTCCTTTGTATGTTACATAATAGTTGTGTAACGCTTCTTGTTTGCAAAATGAATTCAGTGGATGTGAAAATTGTGTAATTATGAATAGGGGTGCTACATTTACACCATAATCCACCCTATTGTTTCCCGTTTCTCTCTGTTTTATATTCTGCTTTATATCCACTGCATCCCACTCCTGTCTTTCTCTCTCCACCCATCCCTTCATCCCTCTCTTACTGCTGGAGGGTTTTGTTTGTTTGGGCAGGGCAGGGATGGCCTAGACTGGCACAGACTGGTTCTAGGTGGACTGGGGTTGAGAGACAAAGAGGGGCCTCACCCTGTGATAGGTTTATAGAGGGGGGCAGCTGACAGATGAGGGTCCTGACAGGAGTGTTCCAGCAGCTCTCCAAGGACTAGCAGGATTAAGTGAAAATGAAAGGGCATGAGATGCATTTATTCTTTCTGTTTGTGTGTTCATGTGTATCCCTTGGTTTCACTTCCAGGAAAAGCTCACATTAAAGTGTCCTGACGGGCTAATGTGAACGTAATTCACAACCTGTGGACACACATATAAAGTGTGCCTGATAGGTTGGAGCCTGCTTACTAGTCGTGCTGAATCATTTCCTAGTGTGCTCTTTTAGATTTACACTCCACATATAGTTTTGTGTTTGTTTGTTTTTTTGTTTATTTTGTGCTTTTAAAAATCATGTTTTTTTTTTACTTTTTTTAGATGCACACCCACATTCCACAAAACAAAAAGCCATCTGTCCATTTCTTCCCAGAAAAGAACCTGTACACTCTTCTTGTACTCTTCTCCGCTACTTAATCATTCTCTGTTTCCTTCTCTCTGACTGCTCCAGGTTCGCTCCAGGCCACTCGCGCCTTGATGATAGTTGGCATCATTGTGTCCATCGCAGGACTAGGTGTGGCCTGTATGGGAATGAAGTGCACCACCTGTGGGGGAAATGACAAATTACGCAAGTCCCGCATTGCCATGACAGGAGGCATCATCCTGCTAGTGGGAGGTGATGATGCAAAATTTCCAACCAGTAAATCTTATAGCTAAGGACGAGACTGATTTGATCATGGAGAACCTCAGGCTTCTTTAGCTGCTGAAGACCTTAGAGTGTGGTATAAGATCCATCACAAACTTTAGTTTGCCAGAGGGACTATGTCTGCAAAACAAAACATAAAAAAAATATGTTTGAAGTTTGGCAACTAGGTTTGCATCCTATCAGTCCTTAAGTAAACGTTTTCTCAATTTAGTATTAAAGTTGTAATTTAAATTGCTTTGCCTTGGAGCCAGATGGATGTGGAGGGGAGAGAAAAACAGGGATTTTGCTCCTTAAATCGACCACCCAGATAGGATGGATACACTTGATAGCATGTAGCATGTAAAGCAGATTACACGGGAAGCAGCAGAGCAACTCACATCCATTTTTCCATAAATATAGTTATATAGTACACTGAAGAAGCTTGATGTTAACAGGCTTAAAGTTGCATCGTGTACATCTTTACACCAGCAGATATTAGCAACTTGCAAAGCTAAAGTTTGGCATTTGGCTAAAATCATCTGGCTAAACTAGTCAAAACCTTTAACTCACAAAACTCTGAGTTATGTAATTTCATCAACTTTTTTCTTGATGAAATTAAATCTTTTAGTCTTGCATCGTGTGGGAGGTTTGTGGGAGGTTTGATCCTCAGTCCAAATATCTTTCCTCCCACTCATCTGTCCCTGCCTTCCAGTGGTCATTACACTGAATGAGACCAGTACTATTGGCACTGATTCTAACATCACAGGTCTAACAGGCTCTGAGGAGAACAGAAACACTAGAAGCTAATTGTGTTGAGATCAATAGGTGGACGCCGAGTGAAAATAAAAGGGATAAAGCAAGTCTGCTCTGTCTGTCTGTCTTTTGATGTGTGGACGGACTGAATGATCTTTCCTGTTGGCTCTCTCACTTTGCAGGGCTGTGTGCCATCGTGGCTTGCTCCTGGTTTGCTCACAATGTCATCAGAGCTTTTTATAATCCCTACACTCCTGTCAACACCAAGTAAGTAGTCCAAAAGCTCCTTCCTGACCATTTCCTGTACTACTATTTGAATTAACTTTACAGTCCGATTTTAAAAAGTTACAAATGTTTGGACCAGCAGCCTTCTTACCATAAGGCAACACTATCAACCACCACAACATGTAGCCAAAAAGAGTTGAGATACTGTGTAAAATGTAAATAAACACAGAACATGTAAACGTGAGCTTTTTTTTTTATTTAAAAGACATCATCTCTAACTAAAGGAATTAGTTGGAGGAAATTAAAATTAGAGTACCTTAGGGAGGCAAAGTCTCTCAGAAAGAGGTCCAGTAATCTGTTGAGAAATTGTGGAGCAATTTCAGAAAAAAAGGTTTCTCAACATAAATTTGATTTGTGAAAACTGAATATTTTATCAATAGATTATAATAACAAAAGATTCAAAGAACCTGGAGACATTTTTGCAAGGAAAACAGATAAAATGCTGGATGACTGTGATGTTCATTTCCTTAAGATAGTATTGCACTACAATGCACAGAAGAAGCCGTATGTGAACATAATTTAGACACGCCGCTGTCTTCTCTGAGCTAAAGCTAATTTAAGATGCGCTAAGGCAAAGTGAAAATTAGTTCTGTGTCAGACAAATCAGTTTCTGAAACTATTTTTGGAATTAATGGATCTTCCATCCTGTTTATGGAAAGGCAGTGTCCAGCAAGACAACATTAAACAAAATACTGCATTTATTACAACAGCATGACTTCGTAACAGAAGAGGCTGGGTACTGTACTGACCCGCCTGCATGAAGACCTTTTACCATCTGAACACATGAAATACAAAAGAGCCAGCGTTGATGAGCAGCAACATTAATCTCCCATACAATAACCGGTCTTCTCAGTTCCCAGACATTTATTGACTTTTGTTAAAAGTTAAATGGTTTAATCAAATACTAAAAATTCTGCCTGCTAATAATTTCAAATATTGTAACTGCTAATAAACTGCTAATAAACAAAAGAGTATCCTCCATCTATGTTGTTTTTTAACAGTGTTTACAATGTGTAGAAATCAACAAACCTTCTAAATTAAACAGAGATCATTTATTTCTATGTAAAATATTTTAATTATATATATTTTTTCAGTAAAATAGTATATATATATTTTTTTATCTAGGTTTGAATTTGGTGCCGCCATCTTCATCGCATGGGGTGGCTCCCTCCTTGATGTCCTGGGTGGAGCCATGTTGGCAGCCTCTTGCCCGAGGAAAAAGCAGGTATCGAAGTACCCATCCATGCCCGGCTCCCGCTCTGGCCCTCCAGGCAGCACCAAGGAATATGTCTGAGATCGCCCCCTGCTGTCCGGGACTTGAAAAGAAGCTGAGGAGGAAATTCCTGCATTGTTGCAGCATCAGAGAGGAGTAAACCGAAGATGTGTGAGCAGTTGTAAATCAAAGACAGAGACAAGGAGTACTGAAATAGGACTTTCTTTACTTTCTTTTTGTCCAGACAGGCATTTGATGACCCACTGATTATCATGCAGCACTCTCAATTGTTTCATGAAGGATGTCTCTCACCCCATTCACACATTCCACAGTTGTTTACAAGTAGTCTTCACAAATACATTATAATTGGATCCCCTGACTTAATAGAAAAGCCCTCCAGGTTGCAACCTCATGAATTGTAGCATAAATGGTGGATTAAAGCCAACAGTTGCACCCCCATGTCAGAACCAGCATTTATTAGCATTTACCATGTAATTGAAAGTAATCAATTCCAGTTTGGTAAGTGGGCCGCAACTCTGCTACAGCACACCACAGATGCAAGATGACAATACAGTGTTTTATATTAACTGTCGGTACTAAAATAGATGAGCAGGGTGTGACTTCTCACACAGGGCTCACTATATAGGGCAGGGGTCTGCAACCTGCAGCTCCCTAGTTGCTCCCTGAACCTCCCACAATGGCTCCTAATTCATGGCTAAAAATACTACAGAACTAACTAATGTTTCTAATATAGATTTAATACCAAATGCAGGTTTTTACCTTTTTTTTTTCATTGAATTTTCACAGCATAATGACACTAAAAGTACCAGTAACATTTTTTTAATCTATTTTACTTGTCATAAAGTTGAAAACTATAAACTTTTTTTAACATAATTTTCCACAAATATCTACATCCCATAGAAAAAAAAAGTCTGTCTATCCTCTTTTTGCAGAAGTTTTTTTTTGTGTGTGTGTGTGTGTGTTATTTTAAAACCAAAAAAATAAAAATAAAGATGTTTTTTTAAAAATGACAACAAATTCCCTTTAGTAGATATTTATCAAAAATTATAAGTTGTCCTTTTTTCAAAAGGTCTCATAAATTTTGCGGCTCTAAAGTTTTATTTAGCTGGGCTGAGGGAAAAATGGCTCTTTGGATTATAAAGGTTGCAGACCCCTGGTGTAGAGGGATTGTTACACAGGTCTTTTACTACAACTCACCACAGCCCACGCAAGTCTTCACAGTCTGGAAATATTTGATTATGAGGTCATCAAGCAATTATCACACATGCCTCTAGTGAATATCAGCCACTATGTGATTAAAATGCCCCTATTTATTCAGCCAAAAGTAGCTTTTTGCACCTGTGTAGATTTGCACGATTGGTAGCTCACCATTGATCTTCTGTAACTCAAAAGTCATACTTTTATCAGGCTGTATACTATCTTCTGTTCTTTTAAATTGTTGTAGTTTTTTACATTTGACTCCTCTAGCAGATAAGAACATAATAGCATATGTATGAATGAGTATTTTTAACATGTCAAACAGAACATATATAATAAAGATAATACAACATTGTCAGCTGTGTGGTGGGTGCAGTTGCTGTTCATGAGTTGTTTATTTTTGTTTGTTTGTTTGTTTGTTTGTTTTTCAAATTTCTTACTATAAATGATTTTTATCAGACATGAACATCAGAATTTGCATAGTGAATCAGGCTTCCTTCCCCCACATCTGCCGGTTATGTTTGCATTTTACAGCAGCAGATGTCTTCTCACAGTGTTGTGAATGGGCAGAGAGCAGTGGGTGCAGAACATAATGCAAACTATTTGTTGTGGAATTTTTTTTTCTGAACATGTTGCTAAGGTGATCCCAACAAAACATCCAGAGTGGATATTGCAGAAATTTGCATTCTTTTACAGCCAGTCTGCAGCTCTCATATTTGCAAGCAAGAATGCAAATAGGAAGTGTGCAGTACACGTGTGGAAAATAAAGTTTACCCACGCTTCCAAAATAGCAAACAGTTCCATTATTGTTTGGTTACATGGTGCTGTTAAACAGCTACAGGTTACAATTCTTTTTCTCAAAAGACATGCAATGAAAATGGTGATTAAAACTTGAATTCAATAACTTTCCATTTATTTGAGCCACAGATTTAATTTAAAGTAGTAAAATAACAACACACCTTTAATCTTTTTATGACATGAATCTGGACTAATTCAAGGTGGACTGTCTGGAAAACTGCCTAGTGGTGTGAAAATTTTAAATTTTAATCTTTTGAGGAATAACACCCCCAAAAGGACCATCATCATCATCCGTTCTATAAGCACACAGTTTTAAAGCCAACATCAATGATAGCACACAGCTGCAGTAAGTTAGTGTGAAAAGCATGGATAACTTCTTTTTGTGTGTGTGTGTGTTTTGTTTTTTTTTTTTTTTGTTTGTTTGTTTTTTTATGTTTGGGTTTAAAATTTAATTGAGTGTATAAACATCTGTGTACTGAAAAAGAATGGCATGACCTCCAAGGCATGACTCATAAAAAAAACGTCACGCTTTTTTTTCCATTGCATAGTCATTCTGGCTTCTAAAAACATGTCTCATTTACTAGCTCTAACAGACTTAATGCTGTTCAGCATCTTTTCCTAATGGAATTGCACCAATAGGAAATCTTCACCTGTAATGGAATTTTCCATCAGCTTTACTCCTCCCATAGAAAACAAAAAGAAAAAGAAGTGCATGGAAACAAATACAATAGGAGATAACATCACCAGCATCATAATGGATAACTCCACTAATTACAAACAACATGTGAAGAAAAAACCCACTATGATAGTTTTGCCAAAAACGCAGTATATGTATCCCAGCCTGTAATTTTAGTATTAAAAAGTCTTTCCATCTAATCTTCGCACCTTCTCTAACTGTAAATCAGAATATGATTAAAGGCTTGTAATGTAGATTGTGGTTTGAGAAGAGTCTGTCCATGGGATAGTTAACATTAGTTGTAATAAAAAACATGTCCATGTTCTGCTATTCTTTCCTGTTCATGTATTTTACTCAACCAATGTTTAAAAAATGCATTTTGACCATCCTAGCCTCTAAATGACTAAAGAAGTTTTACAGTTTCTAAAAATGGTAGCTGCTGAACTTTTTGTAAGAGATAAAACTCTGTCATTGTTTCAGTTTGTACATCTGTGCTTTATTTATATGAGCAGGAACCAATCACGGTTTTTTGTTTTGGTTGCCTGGATGACTAGATTCATTGATTAGATAGAAGGGGGATGTAGCTCAGTGGTAGAGCATCCTTTGCATGTTTGAGTCTTGGGTTCAAATCCCAGCATCTCCACATATTGTCTCTTTGGTGCCCATTCCATTCTCTGATTACTATACTGTCATTGTCCTCACTTTAAAAGCAGGATTGAGACCCTAGCATCTGTGTTCACCTGAATAATAAACTCTACAGAGAACACTAGTGTAATCTACAAAAAAGACCACCACAGACATTACCCACTAAGAAAACTGGGGTATTTTGGAGTCCAGGGGGTGCTCTTGAAGACCTTTTATGACTCTATGGTGGCATCAGCCATTTTTTATGGATGCTGGAGCATCAGCATATCAGCTGTGGACAAGAAGAAACTGGACAGATTGATTGGGAAGGCTAGCCCTGTACTGGTATGCCCCCTTATTAGTTTCTTTATTTATTGTGACTTCTCCACACTCATGTTCTACGAACTAATATTGACTTAGAGACCTCTTCTTCTAGTAACCTAGCGAGTCCATTTACATGTGATTAAACACTTGTACAGTGTAAGTTTCTTTTAGACAGCAGTATAGGAGGAAACGTAAGACACTAAAAACCGTTCTCAACTGACAGATGCAGAAAGACATGATACAGTATTTGAGTTTAGATTAACCCAATTCATAGTTATCACTTCTTTTCATTCACCAGAAATGATACACAAAGCCCACAAAGAGTCATACTTTATTTCCAGAGATGCATTATGAAAAGTTGATCATTTCCATGCAAAAGGCAATCACAACCCAAAAGAGCAATCTCTGAATCAGAGAGGGAGCTGTGCAATGCAACAATTCATGACGCAAAACAGGTAAGTAAACTAGTAACAACTTTACAGCCTACAAAGTAACATGACATCAGCATGAGCCTTTATAGGCAATTATCTCAACCCGAGATCACCTGCAATAGCCATGAAACCCAAAAAATACATCATTTTAAGATTGTCTCAGCAGTGCTGGCTAATCAGAGGCTGCTTGTTTTCATGATCTCATCCTGTAATTATAGTCTCTAATGTTGAGCATACCTTTAAATAGTCCGTCTAAATCTTAAAGATGACGCCAAAGACGTTTAGTGCTTTATAAATAATTAACACAAATGAGTTTTCCATTTCACAGAACAGAGTGCCAACCACAGTCTATTTTAATTATAAATCCAGCGTCAAGTCTCATTTGGCATTTAAATATCTTGAACTTTACGTTTATTCTCACAGTTTGTGTGGACAACTGGGGAATTCTCCCTTTGAAGGCCAACAAAAGCTCCATAAGTCTGTTTGTGACATTTTCCTGCCGAGTCTGCAGCTCAGGTTAACAATGAGCTGAAGGAAAAACGTTGAATCTGCAGTCTAAAGAGCAAAAAAAAACAGTGGTGTGGTTTAAAAAACTACTACATAGCCCTTATACAACAGGATACCAGTTACGTGTTTTGATGCTTACACAGACTTCATGCATAGAATTCTGTAACATGTCACTGCACATAACAGGCATTCCCACAAAGTGCACCATTGGAAACAATAAATCTCAATTATAGATGACTGAAGCCATGTGCATTCAGAAACAAGTAAAAAACATAAAGCAGCTATAACGCCACAACAAAAATCAATCATTTTTTCAAAAATAATAAGTAGCTGATTCTTTTTTTTTCTATAAATAGCAAGCCATGATTCAGTAAATAACAGTACACAACATGGATCAGTGTGAGAGTAGATAACGATAGTCATTGCACAACCAAAGATTAACATTTCACTTGTGTGATACACATTTACAGGCTCGTGTTCCCTCACACAGCCAACCCGCAGACAATCAGTTACCCTTCACCAGAAACTGACAGGTGAGCGGCTGCTTGTCATCTACCCGTTTGCTCAGTGCAACTTTAGCAATGTAGCCCTTATTATGAAGCTTCGAAAAATACACTTTGTCCAAAATCTTCCTCAAGTCCTGAAAAGTTCACTGCCTACCGAGGTATAGAATAGAGAGCAATGCGGTACGATTCATTCACAGTCTGAGCGTAAGTGATTTAAATAGACATTATATACAATCAGGGCCTGGGCGTCAGCTGCCGCTAAAAAAGCCGCTTGAGCTTTGATGAGCCATCAGAAGCTTCTGCAGGACACTTGACAGGATCGAGGCCAAGAGCACTGATGGGAAGGGGATTTGGCGTCCCAGGGGATTTCTGGTTTTGGCACTTCTTGGTGAAGTTTAGGAGATGGGTGACAGGGATACGGGACACTGCCCATTGTTGTTCATGATGTCATCCAGATCTTCATCGTCCAGGTCCACTGTGGACGTAAAAGCAGAAGACAAAGTTCAGAGTGAGTTTTTGTGCAGAGCAGCCAGATGTGTCCCTGAACAGCCTGAACAGTGCCTACAAGCCAGCAGCGGGTTTTAGTGTGACATTTGCTGTGTGGATAAAAGTAACTGTTTATGACCAACCATGTAATCAAATGAGCACCATATACCCAATAAAGGGTGTCTGTAGTTTGTCATAGAGCTCTTTCATCACAGAGATTTTAATTTATTTATTTTTGCTGGGCCTACAAGACTTCCTGATTATTATCTCTGTTTTGCATGTTTGTTTGTTTTTTTATTTGCTTTTTTTTTTTTTTATTAAACCAATCTTTCTTGATCAAATGTCAAATAAAGGCTTTTCAATCTGCAGCCGTAAAGAAAGGATCTTTTCTTTAAGGATGTTAGTTTAAACTAGCCTATAGTTCCAAAACTGGAGATAAACAAGTGGAGAATACTGGATGAGCGCTAGTATTTGAAAAGAAAAAGACTTTGTCCTCAAACGCTAAAAGCATTTTGAAATGCATTACTACTAACTGAAATGCTTTTTCGTGTATTTAAGCATATCGTCCACATAAAAATACTTTATTCTTGGTGCCTGAAAACTGTTATTTGCAATATGCTCCAGCCAGGGTGAAGTTATAGCAAAGCTGATGGCATGTGGAAATAGTAGCTGGTGTTTTTAGCTTGTTATGCCAGGTTTCCCAGCTCCATTTAAAGGAATGACAAATGGAGATGTCAACAGGGCCGTGCTGGTGACAGCATTAATAGGGCTTTTTATGTTTGCCCATAAGTACAGTAATTTGCCGATTATAGTGAAGAATAGAGATGTCAGATGAGTGTGCTACGCAGATCTCTGCTACACAATAATCATCGTTGCTTGTTTTTTTAAAAGACCAGATCAACCTTCTAGTTAGTGGAATAACTGCAAAAGAAGTGGCTGCTGCTGTGGCATTTAAAAAAGAAAGTTGTTTTTAAGTTAGCAGCTTCACTGGCACATTTAGCATATAAATGGGTGTGTTGTGATGCATAACAACAAAAATTTCTGAAGTGTTGGGAGAAGTGGTTTGAATAACAATGGAGACAGGTACCACTTCTACCCTGTGTACAATTCAGTGGTGCTCAGTAGACAAGTAAAAATAAGTTTGTTAAAATACCCATGTTCATGAAGACTAGGCCAAAGAAGTTGAAGTAAACAGCTGGGTAACATGGTGGTCTTACAACTTCCTGGTAGTAGTTATGAGAAAATAGGACGAGGCGTCACAGCAATTAGAAAACAAAACTTCAGGGATGGCGAGCTTTAAACATTTCAGCAGAGCCCTGATACTCTCTTTAGATTCTGGAAAGCAAAATACAACAACTTCACTCGGGTATGACCTTCCGCTGATATTAGCTTAGCATAAAAAACTTGAGACAGCCTGGGGTTACCCTTGCTGCTAGATTATATAATCTGTGATAACTGGCTTAACCTACTTTAATCTGAGTCACCGATTACAGCAGGGTATTACTCATACTTCATCCCAGTATTTGATCCAGTCTAGGAACAGACCCTAACACAGCTAGCCCAGTTCCACCCAAACCAGGATGTTTAAATCTCTGGTAAAGAGGATGGGCTGGAGGCACTGAAGAAGGGACTGAAGAAACTTGATAACAAGAGAGACTCAGTTAAACATCAAACCTTAGAGCAGCTGTTGTTTAGATATAGTTACAGTCTGGGGTTAATATATTTTTATTTTAACCCGACTTGTGCAATAATATTTGTTTGACTAAACTGTGTACAGAAGAAGATGTAAATATCATAAAACCACCAGACTGTGCAAAATCACACAGCCAGTGATGCTGAACAAAGACTGATAAAGCTTGTGATCTGGTTCTTGTTCTCATACAATGTAGGATCCATTTGTTTGTTTTTTATAATGCTTAGTTCAGCTCAGGGTCATGGGGAAGCTGGAGCCTATCTCAGCAATTAGCAGGCCAGAGGCGGGGTACGCCCCGGACAGGTCACCAGGTCATCGCTGCGCCAACACAGAGAGACAAACAACCACTCACACCCACCCGAGGGAGAATTTAAAGTGACCAATTAACCTAACATGCATGTGTTTGGACTGTGGGAGGAAGCCAGATCATTTTCAGTAAATAATTGTGTATGAACGTATATCATTGACTGTTTGACCTTTTTTGACATAAACTTTTTAAAATGTTTTTTTTTAAAGATCTAATTTCCATGTGCCACCTTGCACTGAATCCTTTTTTATGTAAACGATAGACTCTGATGTTAACTTTAAAGTTGACCTGCAAGGCGTTTGACATATTAGCATTTTATTTAGCTTCAGAATGTACGCATACGGAAAACCCACCGTCCACACGAGAATGGAGTTGACGCACTGTGAACTATGAGTGTTTAAACATGATAGGAGTAAATAAATAAATACATAATAAATAAATTAAGGAGGAATTTCTGCAGTTTGAGCAAGCAACATGATAATTGTGAGCAGAGAAGCATCCTCATCCTCACTGGATGCACAAATGTGGCCCAAAGAGCCACACAGCGATGTGGCGGACTCCAAGCACGCTCAGCTGGTCCACCCATCACTCGCTCAGCTTCAGAGTTCTTGAGCAAAAAAAGAACCACTAAGGGGTTTCATTGTCTTAAATGTTAAAAATATTGTTTTAATTATTCAGAACCAAGCATCATGAGAAAGGTTTATTGCCCATGATGAAGCACCGGTTTATGTGCTCGGCTTACGTGCCAGTGTTCGAACATTTCATCCTACCCACCAAGATGTCCCGTCTATGTTTTCTATGCATGCACACAACACGAACACATAATTTCTATGTACTGAATTTTTCATTTATTTATGAACAGATACATTTATTTATTTTACACTGTAGAATCATCCTACATGCACAGTCATATCAATTAGAAGCTTATACCTTCAAGGCATCCTACCTTCGTCAATTTATTCAGTTCGATTTTTTTTATGCCTGTGATTTAGTCAATCCACGTGTATGTGGATTTTGTATTATTACATCCAGCCTGTGGAAGGATGTTTCAGCAAGGTAGCACATTTCAGCAGAACAGTGGGGCTCAGACCCAGAGGGTACTTCCTGTTTATACTTCTTCATGCTGACACAAGAGGCATGATGGGTGTTGATATCCTTAAGTAATTCTGGAGTAAAAAATAAATGTATAGAACATTTTTAAAAATTGTATTTTTCCAAAGACATTGTTCTAAATATTTTTACAATATTTCTGCTTGAGCTGCAGCATAACTTTCAGATTTAAGGATGCCAAAAAATTATGTATCAGAATTTACATTAGAAATAAAAAAGGGATGATGGTACACAGTTAAATAACCAGTCATTTGAATGGAATTTGGGAAATACTTATTCAAATTCAGGTGTCTGTTCAATTTTTTTAAAACTACAGCCTAATGCAGATTAACATGAACAACACACGTGAAACCTATGGTTATTCTCTCTCTTGTCACCTTCACATTGTTTTCAGAGACTAAAGTTTATGGTGCTGCACTGAAAAAGGGTTTTATTATTTTCTCCATCCTGTTTGCATCAGTGAACATAAGCAGAGTCTCTGCAGGACTGTTTAACAGCACCATAAAGGTACTGGCTCCAGAATGAGTCTGACTTTTAGGCTTTATTGATCATGTTGTTGGCTTCATATGGATCCACTGTGCAGGTGGTATTATAAATGCACTGCAGTCCGTTTGAATGAACAGTTACTTAGCTAAAATGTCTAGGGTGTCATCAGTTTATCACCTTTTGTGTAGTAAACCCAGGAGGATTAGGGAACATGTTTGAGAGAACAAAGAGTTTAACTAAATCTAACATACCTTTCTTGGACCGACCGATCTGGCCCAGTTTGGGTGCCCTCTGTCCGAGTCTCTGTGGGTTGGGCCCGCCGTCATGTCTATTCACCTGGGGGTGTCCTGGGTTGAACTGCCCCGCCGGTCCTGGCTGCCGGGGAGGCCCGCTTGGTGGGATGAGTTCGGGGATACCTGAAGCTCCATACATCGTTAAGGAGGCGTTTTTTTTTTTGTTTGTTTGTTTGTTTTATTCCTGACTGGCCGCTAGATGTCCGCACTGCCCAAGCGTTGTCGCGTGTTGAAGATTCTCACTTCCGCAATGGCATTCAACAATGAATGTATGGAAAACAGCCGATTAAGTGATGGAAATAGCAGAGGGAAAGTCCTCGCTGCCTGTCAATGAAATTAAACACGTTTGTCAAAAATAGCTCTCGTGCGCATGAGCGGACTGCTTTTGGCAAGCACTCGCCAACACTTATTCTGCGTTTACTGAGAAATAAGCGACGTAGTCTCAGGTTCTCTCAGATGGATTACTATTAAACAGGTGTAACAAACGACAGTAATACAACAAGGCGTCTTCCGCTTGATTACATCTACAACAGGCTTTCCGCTCGATTAAACAACATTAACTGAGGGGTTTTCTCTATAATTACTTAGAAATACTGTTAAATGTAATAAATAGGACCTCACCTTCTCTTCTTAGAGGCCGCACTAAAGAGCTGAATCCGGTAAAAACGGCTTCTGAGAACTGTGTTGTTGTTTGTGAGTGCTCTCTCTCGCTCGCGCTCTCTCTCTCTCTCTCTCGGCACGACACCAAAAAAACGTCAATTTAAAGGGGCCCTGTCGTGGTTTTCTCAGCCGTGGGAATTTCCTAGTATTGTGTCTTGACTCATTGCGAGAAGCAGGCGTCACCGTGCGGTTGATGTGAGTGACGGTGCTGACACTTGGGTTTATAGAAGGGAAGTTACAAGGTTTGGAGGACGTAGGGCACGTAATTACGCACCTCCTCTAATGACAGAGTGACTCAGGAACCAGCCAATGACAGACTCGCTCCAATAATCCCACATACATAACAGTCAGATCCCTTTACAGGAGACATGAAGTCTGTAAAGAAAGGAAGAAATAAGTGGTGGCACAAAAAACTGAGTCATTGCTATCATCACTTGCTCACTTTGTACACCTCAGCACGCTCCCACTTAAAGTGGCTGACCTAAAATCAGCACCTGAGCAGATGACACATTAACTATAAGCACTCTGTTCTGAGAATCTTCACCTGGCTTTTATAAGTAAAAGCTGCAACTTATTAGCCACATCATCTATCACAGTCTGAGAGTTTACACATTTAACCCAGAGAAGGCAAATCCTTAACTTCTTCTGACAGTTTTTAACTGTGGCAGTTGCCACACACAGTTGAAACAAACTTATTTTGTTTCTGCTTTGATTGATAAAATTCTCCAGCAAAACAGCTTATTGTTGAATTTCAGAAAACATTTATAATAATTGAAACAGCACTTTTAATCATTTTTCGCTGGTATAGGTCATATTGCTTGAATTTTTAAGCCAAATTACACAAATTGCATACATACTTTAGCTTCCGTGAGAATAGAGCTTACACAGTGAATTATACCAGGTAATCGCTGGTCTGTGTAAAAATTAAAACAATTATTACATTATGTCGATGGTTATGATAAAAGCAGTTCCTCTTAAACCAGACTGATTGCAAAAGTCGGCTGAGTTATCCTTAGATGAGATTTAGTTTCAATACTTTCAAGTGTCAGTCGTGTCAGAGCAAACTTAATCAGATACCACTCTTTGTTAATTATCACGTGAAGTCTCTTCATCTGTTTTCTTGGGGGGCTTTAAAGGCAGATTACTCCAGTCTCTTTGACTGTGTGGTGACTTTATTATTACATCTCATTCCAGTGGAAGACAAAATATAATGCTTACAAATTTGATGAAATTTCACTCCACATTTTGTCATTTTTATCATTCATTCTTATGTGTGATTGAGTTTTATCCCACCTCTTTCCTCAGACATGCTAAGACTTATCTAGATGATTAAACTATGCTGAATCACGTGGATGTGGACTCCTGGCTGGTATAAAACTGTGTTTTCGTGCCCCCATGACCACTGCAACACTTTGAAGCAAA
>JBAFTA010000006.1:7274647-7288172 GCA_036919975.1 Melanotaenia parkinsoni | reverse complement strand
AAAAGAGGATAAATGGAAACTGGGGGGGGTTAAAAAAAAAATTGGTAAAGTGAAGTGAGTCCTGGGTTTCAACCCCACTCCACCCCCCCCCCCCCCACCCCCACCCCCTTCCACATTTTTTTTTTTTTTTTTTTTTGTTATCCTACCATCTTTGACGGTTAGGAGGCTATCTGTGAGGACCAGCATTTACGGGTAGATGTTTACTATCAATTCCCCCCCTAGTTATCTCCTTTACAATCCTATGTTTCAGCTTTAGCCCTTATGTTTTGGATCTAGTTAGATGGGGGGTGGATTCTTAGCTTTTTTTGTTTTGTTTTGTTTTTCTCTGGTGGCTGTTTCACTTTCTTGAAATGGGAGGGGGTGGGGGTACAGACTGATTAGTACTGATGTTACCATGGCAGTGCTTGCAGCTGCATTAAATTTTGTGTTTAGACTTCATATTAAACTTTGTATATAAAGTCCCTCAGGATTTGAAAGGTTTGGAAGGATTTGAAGGTCAGCAAAGTTAACTGTGATGAGAACAGAGTGCCTTGTTTACCCATCTTGGATGGCAGTTTCATATTTACAGTAAAACACTGCAGTCAGGCAAAGACGTAGAAGTAGGAAAAGAGAGAGAAAGTAAAAGTCAGCGTTGATAACAAAGCTCCCGGGGCTTTGGTTTTCTGCATAGCTGCGCTTTTTAGCAGGTAGGTCATTTATTTTGTCAAGACCGGTTACTTATTTTCAGTTACCCTTCCTTCTACCTAGAACTGTCATGTAAATCATTCTTCAGGGTACAAGAAGTCTGCTCTAAGCCATACCACAGTAAAATCTTTCTCTGCTCAATAGACATTTTACTAAACAGAAAAGCTGAAGAATAGCTTTTCTGTATAGCAAGGCGCTAAACAGAAACTTTTTGTAAGAGAAAAAACTGTGCCAAACTTAATGGACAATTTCTATTTCAACTGGTTTTAATGAAACATCAGACCAAATATTTACAATATCAGTTTTCTTTTACTTTTCATAAGCTACTTAGTTTCATGTAGTCTAAAACAGGAAAGCCCTGTCCCTGAACAAAAAGATGGAGCAACTGTCTAATCCCACTATGTTGATTTAAGACTGATGAGATGTTTTCTTTAAGTTGATTTTCTAACATCTCTGCATGTATGCTTAGAGCTGCTCATGTAAAGTAGGTGAGTCTTTAGTCTTCAGTGGAGTTTTAAACATATTAAGCACATCACTTCAGGTTAAAGAATTTACTTTGAGTTATAACAGCAATGTTTACCAACTGTATACATTTAATTTGATGATTTTTTTTCTTTTTTTTAACTCTTTTCCGGTCAAGGATGGACAGCTGAGCCATGTTCCAACAGGTGGTCCATGTTCAGCCGCAGAGCAGTTTCAAGGAGTCAGGACAATGGAGCACTGGTCTATGTGAGTGCTACAAAGACATGGGAGACTGTAAGTGCACAATATGAGAGTAAATTTTATGAGATAGTTTGATTTCTATTGGGTGTCATGTATTTTTATCTGTATATTTGTGCAGGCTGTTTTGCTTTATGCTGCCTCCCAGTGTTTGCCTGTAAGGTGACCAAAGCAGCAGGTGCATGTCCCTGCCTGGCTCTGCTGGACTGTATCAGTTGTGTGCCTCCAGCTTCTATGGCCATGAGGGCATCGGTCAGGGAGCGGTACGGCATACAGGTAATGTGACACACTGATTTCCCTTCTACAGATGGATGACAGGGAAAAACTTCATGAGCATTTAAATATACAGACATCAACAATGATGTTAGAGAAACAATTTATCATTTCTAAGATTATTGACAAGTTTAAAACATTCAGGACAGTTTCCAATTTTCCTAAGAGAGGACTCAAGGAAGTGAACAAGAAAATAGAATGAAAAGAAAAGAGCCAATGCATTGCAATGGTCCAGTCAAAGTCCATCCATCCATCCATTCATAATCCAATTCAGGGTCACTGGGACGCTGGAGCCTTTCCTAGCTGCCATCATGTGAGAGACAGGTTACACGCTGGATAGGTCACCGGTGTCAGTAACTCCAGACCTCAAAGCTAACAGTTAGCGGTGCAAAAACCAACAATAAAAAAAAAACTTGTAAACCTCAATGTACTCAATCAATGTAAAAATATGAAGAAAATCTGCCAAAAATTCCCCCACAATGATGTGGGAGATGATGACGTCATACAGAAAAGGAAGACTTGGTTTACCAAACGACTGAATCATGATGTGCTCTTTGTTTTTCACGTTATACTTCTGCATTTGAGCTTAGTTTCTTTTAATTAAATAATGACACTGTGTAATGTGTCAGGTGCTCTTGTTCGTTAAAAGTTGTATTCCTCATTTTGAGACCTGGTAGCATCTAGATATCTTTTGATTGCATCCTTATATGTAAAATTATTAAAGAAGTTTTTTATCTTTTCTTAAAAGCTTAAAGGCTGATTTTGAACAATGAATGGTTGAAAAAAATTACTTTTTACCTTTTTTTAAGCTGCTGGCAGATGTTGGAGGCAGATGTTTTAAACTTCTGTAAAGGATTACTTTATGCCTCCAAGGGTGAGTGAAAAAAGTTGCATTATTTAAGTTTGTTAAGCAGTTTGGATTAATTTATAGCTAAACTGTCACAGCTTGGTCATGTAGGGTTAACACATGTTGTAACTATGAATAAATTGTTTTCTGTAAAGTTTTGTTGGAACTCAGCTGAATTCTTCAAGAGAAGTTGAGCAGCATTTTCAGTCCTAATGTAATGAACACCAACTCAAACAAGTGGAACTGATTGCTTTCTAACAAACCAGACTGTGTCCCCAGCTCAATTACACAGATCTCCTGGAGATTTGAATAATTCTGATTATTGCTGAAGGGATGAAGACATTTCGATGAGGAAATTAAATAATAGCGCACAGAGGAAACAGCAGCAACTTCAGTGTCTGTGCTTGTTGACATCGGTTATTACTTTACCAGCATAATGTTTTGAATCCCTGGGGTGGCATCAGATAAATACTGAGGATGAAGTAAAATCAAGATGCGTTTGTAATGATAAAAACCGGCTCTTAGAGTTCTGGATGTCGTGAAAATTAAATAACTAACTGCCAAACTCCTCAGATGCCACTTACTGTTTCACTGCTATGCTATTTGTCTGTAGTGAACACAAATCTAACTGAATGCGTGACCAGATATCCTGATAGACATCAGGTCTCAGTCACTGATCAGTGCTCTGCAAACACAAAACAGATAAATGACACGTGAAGAGCGCATACCGGGATCCTGTGTAAGTTTAATGTTGGAAGAGCTTAGCCGGTCGTTTCTGGGACAGTGAAGGGAAGGAGAGATAAGGCAGGATGTGGGAGTGGCTGGATTCCTGCCATTGATCAGAAGAAGGTGGTGGATAATGTTGGCTTTTCTGGAGGTGGAGTGGGCCGTGGATCGTTGTCAGTACAGCAGAGCACACAGGGATGCCAGGAGTTTTTATAAAAACAAGTCCAAGCATGTAGGCTTCTTGTAAAACAAGACAGCTCTCCCAAGCAGAGAGAGATGAACCACGACGGTCAGCTCATGAGAACTGAGATGTAGACTTAGACATAAGAGATTCATATCATCTTTATATCGTGTCTGCTTGCTCTGCTGCAGTTTCACGAGATTGTTTTCTGAAACTAATCTTTACCCTCGTCTTCTTTGCCGTGACAGCATGGCTCTAAAACTGACATTCATTGTGGTTAGAATTTAGGGATGTTTTCTCCTCTTTTAGCTTTATCATGACATTCACACGCTATTTAAACATCTGCAATGGAATTTGGTACATGTGGATGTCAGTATTTCTAGCTTGTAGTTTATTTGGATTTTGCCATCATCCTTGATACAGTTCCTCACAAGTATAATGAAATCTGAAAATGATGTTTTAGTGTGATTTTGCTACCAAACAGAGCACCAAGTATAATCAAATACTTAGTTCTCACCTTGGTGGAGGATTTACCGCTAGGTAGATCATCATAAAATCGGGTCATAAAAAAAAAAAAAAAACACCCCGTGAATGCATCTGACCTCTTTCTTAGACCATCATGAGAATAACATATTAGTTTGTCCTGTGATTGATGGGTAGCTAATCTAGAGCCACATTAGCAAAACAAAAACAAAAGAGGAGTGACTTCTACCACAAAACACAAAAGGCCAAACAAAACAAAACATTAATTGTATAACGGATCTATTTCTGTTGAAACTGCCTGTGCACATCTTGCATAGGTCATGCATTTATTTCTTTGCAACACTCATTGTTTGCCAGTTAGCTCCCATTTCCAGCATATCTGTTATCTGTTGCTGCAGGTTCAGTCATCATTTTCCCAAATTGTTGCAGCACCTAATTTTTCTTCATCTAATTTTCCTCTTTTAGTCAGAAATCAATCAGTTTTTGGATCATGTAAGTAGCCAACGTTGCCAATATGGTGACAATCTGGACACTTTGGCAATTAAAACACTACTGAAGGGTGGAATGTTTGGATATTTGGGCTTTATGTACATGTATGGATATTATTTCATCTTATTTTACCCTATTAGCTGACAGTTTACTTTTCAAATACAATTGTTTCAGTGTTTTTAAACTCTGCCAACTTGCATTTAGATAATTTTGTTGTTTGAAATAAAAGCATCGCTACTGAACCCTGGTAGATTTTTATACTTGTGAAGGCAGCATCCGTCTGGCATCCTGTCTCTTCTCTGAGCTCTTTCCAACACAGTTAGGTTGATGTTGACTCTTGTCTTATCTCTTGCTCTGTCACTTGCTCTCCTGCTTCTCTGTGCTTCCCCTGATAATGTCCTATTTGCATTTCTTTGTTAGATCAGCCATCATGGTATCTAGTTGTTGGCATGTAGTGTGGTGCTATAAAGCAAAACAAAACTCTCACGATGATGCCCGAGCTGGAAAAATGTTGTTTCTCAGCCATGAGACAGTGCAGGGCAACGGCAGCTGTAACGTACATAATGAATATCATTGTGGCATCAAAATGAACCAGAAGCACATAATTGGAAAGTTATGTAGTACTGCTTAAAACTCAGTGAGTAGTTTGAGACTTTTCAGCTATGTAATGAATATGACTGACCGTATGGGTTCTTTGTTTTGTCATTCTTGAGCAACTTCCTGCTCTTCAAGCCTTTGTAGTTGGAAAGTCACAACAAAAGGGACTTTTAGACTAAACAGTTTATTGGTATATGATGATGGGCTTGCATATCATCTTTTAACATGATCCCGGCTCTACAAAGTACTTTACAGCGTGTTTCTCACATACACTCACATACACTTACACCAGAATATGGATGATAAGGTTACAGATGTCACTGATGGTTCTCCTGATGTTTGAATTGCTAAACTGCTCTGGGCAAAAGAAAACAATAGGGAAAACTCAGGATTTGCTAGATATTGGTAGGGGCACATCTGTATGCCCATGCTTAGCCCAGTAGTTATATGAACTATAAAATAATTATTTTTGTGAAAGCACCTAATAGATCGTAGAGCCTTCCATAAACCCTCTGATTATTATATCACTTGATCTCTTGATCACTTGAACCCTCATTGTTGTATTTTTGTGTTATAATTACATTCAGACTTTATTTCAGAATTTAATTTTACATACAAAAACCTTGTTCCTGTAATACATTGGGGGAAAAAAACTGTTGTCCTCATTTAAAGGGACGGCATTGCAGGAGAAAGAGTTGCTATAAGTCAGTCATATATGACAGGCAAGTGTGCTAAATGCTTTTGCTCTAATGAGGCTGCTTACCCACATTTTTTTTTATATTATAATCAAATGGCTGTTGAAATCTTGTTTGTGGGTGGAGAAATTATTCTAGTAGTTTATGTCACCTCCCACACTAAATTCACAGTGTGATTCTATGGTTTTACATTTACTCCGTGTATTTGTCATATTCTTTAATCACTGTGTTAGTCAAGTTCACAAATGCCGTGTGAAAGAGTTCGAAAAGAAGTTTGTTTCATGTAGGTTGAATTTTTCGGCAAAACAATAATAGTAGCAGTAAGAAATGAAAAGCCAGGGTTCAAGTTGGCTCTGCATCAGCTGGAGAGATCACATGCTGAAGCCACATGGAACAGCCTGCATTAGTTTTTTTTCTTTTTTTTTTTGTTTCTGGCGTTGATAAAAAAATTACCCAGCTAAATGTTTCTTTGGACATGGCCAATTATCCATTTTCTGTTGCAGTAAGCAAATATGTGGCAGTGGTAGCAAAGGCAATATAAACTCAAATGTGCTGCATTATAAAATAAAATGTCTTTTTCACCTAAATGCAAATGTTCACCTTCTACATGAGCCTCCCACCTGATTTCAGCCTCTCCGTGTGTGTCACAGGGCAGCGCGTGGAGCGACTGCCTGTACGGATGCTGCTGCTATCCTCTTTCTTGGCTCCAGATTTCCAGAGAATTGAAGAGAAGAGCAGCATCCCACGCCTCCTCCTCACCGTCTTCATCCTCGTCCTCGTCAGTCAGATACACTGCTCTGGCTTCCCTGCAGGGGGCGCACTTGGTTTAGACAAGTCTCTTCTTTGCAAGGAGTCCATCTGTCAGAGTACCGGAGTTGATTTAATCACATTTCCTCTGGTCTGCAGCCGCTCCCTGTTACCTCAGATAATTCATCTGGGAAACAATGAGTCCCACAGAGAGGAAAGCACTCTTTTTTGATGAAGATAAAGTAAAAAAAAAAAAAAAGTTAAAAAAAGCTACAGTTTGAAAATAAGGGAATATTTTTCTGCATGTTCTAAGTTTCTATTTTATGTATCTAAAAACATGACATACATATTCATATGATGTATAGTAGCCTTCAAAAAGGAGGACAGATTTATTTTAAATAAACTTTGGTCTCTTTTCAACCAGTTTTTGGTCTGTAAGATATGTGCTTTGGATCATTGTTCCACTTAAAGGCCTCAGACCTTTGCTTTAACATCCAGTTTTCTAAAGCTAGATTGGACCTTCCTTGCATTTGCAGCCCTACATGGGTTGTTTATTTTAGTCTATAGGATGAACTAACCTTCAGACTTTTCCCATAAGTTGGAAGTGTCACATGACTTTTTGATACCATCAAAACTGTAACAAGAGCTTTGGTGTTTAGTACCCACTAGAACTGTTCTTTAATTAGCTCACTTTCATTTGGGTCACATGATTATTGAAAAACAAGCATTAGTTGTCATGTTCAGAACAGATGCTTTATGAAAAAACCCAATACATGTCCCTGCAAAGCCTTTGTCCCTATTAACCAAGGCAAACAGTTTGCAAAATTAAAACTACGAGGGGCTCCTCCTTTTGTTACACACATCAAATAATGCAACCTAGATGGGGAAATATCACTTCTGAACCCTTCTTTGTAACTGATGCGGCGAGACAAGGTGCCATTCTGTCACCTGTGCTCTTTGTACATGGATACTCTTTAGCTTTAGCTAAAACTTGGAAACTGTAAAACTGGTTGTGTAGGAGAGAGGCTTCTTTTGCATGCTGATGACTTAGTTGCATGTCACCTTATTCTGCCAGCCTACAGCAACTCCTCAGAGGTTGTTCAGATTATAGTCAGGAATTTGAAATAAGGTTTAACACAAAGTGTGTTGTTATGTTTGCAAGGGCAAAGGATAATGTCAACATTGCTTTGTTTATAGCTTACTGCACACCTCTGTACACCGCCCACTTGAGGTGTAGTTACAGTAAAGCTAAATTTAATAAGCTGCAAGTTGTATTTAATGATGCACTTCCAATCCTACTGAATTGAATTGAATTGAATTGAATTGAATTGAATTGAATTGAATTGAATTGGTTAGTGTTAATTTTCTTGGAAAGCGTATGAACAAGCTTTGAGACACTTACCTTTGCATCTCTTATTATTTTTTAGCACAACATTCAGAGATGCTACATTAAACTGTTAATTAAATAAATCTGAATGTTTATATATCACATTTGTCATTCCTCATTTAATAGACAGATCAGTCCGGTCCTACGCAAATATGCAAAATAAGAACAAATGCTTTGTCAAGAAGTTATGCTCATTTCATATTTTCCTGTAAAGTTTATATAAAATAAGTTATGTACAAACATTTGACTACAGATATATATATATATATATATGTGTGTGTGTGTGTGTGTGTGTGAGTGTGTGTGTGTTAAATTAAGGGCTGCACGGTGGTGTGGTGGTTAGCTCCGTGGTTGCTGGTTTGAGACTCGCCTGGGAGGAGGTTTGAATAGAGGCCTACTCCGGGTACTCCAACTTCCCCCCACTATCCAAAGACATGCATGTTAGGTTACCTGGTCTCTCTAAACTCTCCCTAGGAGTGAGTGTGTAAGGTTGTTTGTTTCTCTGTGTTGGCCCTGCGATGGACTGGTGACCTATCCAGGGTGTACCCTGCCTTTCACCTGGTAAATGCTGGATTAGGCTCCGGCTTCCCCATGACCCTTAATGGACGAAGCGATGTAGACAATGAATGTTAAATTATTTTATTTATTATTTTGTGTTAAGTTATTTATATTTATAATATTTTAAAAATCCCTATAACCCTGAATTAGAATAAGCATTATAGAAAATGTATAAATGAATGAATTTTAAGAAGCTCAGTGCTAATTTAAAACCACTGTACTGATGTGTATCAACAACTTTACAGTAAGTGTGCTGATGACATAAGAAGTTCGTGTCAGTGTGGTGGAGGACATTCTGTTCTGAACTTATCACACATTTCTGTCTAAGAACTGAGCAATTAGGTCATTCTGAGAAATAAAGTTGGAGACTTTAAAGGAGATACGACAGTCTGATAGTTTGATGTCTGGCTGTTAAAGGTGTTGGCACCTGTTCAACAAGACAGACCAGTCAGTGACATATTTTATCCATTGTCACGTTTTCACAGGCCTATAAGATGCCTCTATGTCCTGAAAACCCATCAGTCATTTACACCTCAGACTTGACAGAACTCTGCTCCCTCACCGCTGATCTACAGTGAGGTAAGACAGTCCACTCAGAGAGACACTTTCAGCTGTAGAGAGATGCTTGCAGACCAGTTGTCAGACAATGATTTATTTTCATATATACATATAAAGTGTCTTAGCGTGGGCTTTGGATGATGCTAACAATTTATGGGGAAATGTTCAGGAAATTCTACAACTTGAAGGTTTGTACATTTCCACCCACCATCAAGTATTTCTTGGCGTTTATGACAAAAATACAAAAGTAATTTGGTTAAAATGACCCTTTATGGTGTATTGAATGCATCTAAAAGTGAATTATTCTTTTAGCTAGAATAGAAAACAGGACATGAAATTTATGACATCAACACAATTTAAAATTCAGACTTGGGTTCATTGATTTTGTTTCCGTCTTGAGAGCTACATCCTGGCTTTTTCAGTTTAGTTCAGTGGTACAAGCAGAATCCCTGCAGCAAATGTGATTACATGATTTTCTTTCTTTGTTTTGTTCTTTTTTTTAATAGTAGTCTCAAGCTTCTCTGTAAATTATTGCTGTCAGCCATGGAATTAATGTTACTATTATTTCATTTATTTATTTATTTGGCTTTTATTAGAAGCTGAAATCATGTCTCTAAAGATTGCCATGACTCAACCCCGGCCTATTGTCACTGCCACCATATCCAACCAATGGACCTCTGGCATCTGTGATTGTTGTGAGGATGTTCGTCAGTGTAAGTTTCCCAAAGTCGCTTTTTAAATCTGACTCATGTATCTGGTTGCACTCATTATTCATTCAGATTGATCTGGGTTTAAGAATGCTAACTATATCTCATGACTTTTCATACATTTTTATCCCCTTAGGTTGCTTCGCTTTTTGGTGCTTTCCTTGCTTTGCCTGTAAAACTGCTCGTGAGGCCGGAGAGTGTTTGTGTTTACCTCTGCTGGACTCTTTTGGCTGCATCCCTCCCATGACAACAGCCCTCCGGGTGTCTATTCGCCAGCGATACGGCATCGAGGTACAGACACCAGGCTTAATGCCATTAATGTCTGTTTATGTAAATGCGCTGAAGCATCACCACTGCGTCAGTGCTTAGTAGACCTGCATAAAAGTCACTGTTGCCTTCACTGTTTATCTGATCTCTGATCAGTCTGGAACCTGTTTAGCCATTCAGCATACTTAGTGTTGACGTTCCCAGACAACATCCAGCAATTCATGTAGTTTGGTCATTAGGTAGCTTTACACTTTGCTGCATTCTTTTGTTAAGGCTGATATGTTCTGGTGGACTTTGACAGTGATTAGTGGCAGGAGTCAAACAATCAGCTGTGTAATGGGACTTGAAGCTGTATGTTAATGCATAACTTTAGCAAACATGCTTATGGCCATGTACCATCACACTTGTTTTCCATTTACGTTGTATGTATTAAGCCCTGTTATGTCCTTATCACAGGGAACGATCTGCAATGACTGCGTGTACTCCTTCTTCTGCGGGCCCTGCACGTGGTGTCAGATATCGAGAGAGATCAAAACGAGGAAGAATCCACTCATCTTCAACAACCAGGCAGTCTGATCAAAACAAGAACACAAAGCTCACTCCCTCATCGTTGCTGTTAGAAAAGACATCAACACCATCATCAGAGCCTTGCGTTCATCTTCACTGCTGTCATGCTTTACAGAAAAAAACAAAGAGCTTTTAGGACTAATTTTTGAACTGTTTCAAGCACATCTGTCATTGAGGAATGTCCCTGCCTGCTGATTACGTGGGGTGAAACGTCAATCTTTCAGCACTTACTGTAATGATGGAACTTTAGGATAAGATGTTAAAAAATGGAGATCAGATGTATGGGAAAACTAGCTAGTGAGGCATCCGAGTCTACATATGATTATGTGATAATATGATGATCAATATACAAATATACTGATATTTATAAATCTTAGCAAATCTCACAAGTGGTTGCAGAAATATATTTATTTAATTATGGAGATGTCATTTTGAGTGGAGTACTAAACAATAGGGACAAGACTGAATTGTCTGCTACGTGTAAACAGGTTGGATAAGTATTGCTCAAGATAGCTTTTAAAAGTTTAGAAGAAAATGTGATTGCTTGTGATTTTGCAGTACTAAGTCTTAACCATTTATGGATTTGTGAGTGTTCAAGTTGAGCAAAAACCTCTTTGATTACCTGTGATACGATGTTACAATTAGTATATAATGTAAATAACACTGGCTAGTTTTTAATTACGTGCTTATCAGGCATGCCTGTTTTTTACTTTGTAAATAAAATAAGAAAAAAAAAACAGAAAAAGAAACTTTTTGGTTGATGGGTGAAAAAAAAAACTTCAAGTTGCTCTTTTAGTACAGAGGTAAGGATGTGACAACAAAAGAAAAACTTGACCGAGCTTTAAAATTTAAAAAAGCCTTTATTAAAAGTGGTTAATGCATAGAAAAAGTGAAAATAAATCTACATGTTGTAGCACACTGCCTTCTTCAGGGTGACTTATCTCTGACATTGCAAGCAATTAAAGATCAAAATTATATTTAAGATGTATTAAAACTAATAGACAAACTTCTGGATCAATTTGAATGTACCAAAAACAATTCAGTGGCCCAATTCTGTAACTGAATCTGGTTTACTAGGACTTGTGCTCAAAATATGTTTTTTTTCTGGGTACTGAGATGCTTCCAAGGACACATGTAGCCGCATGATTTGGCATACAGAAAAAACACGGCACCCAGTGTGTTTTTCTAAGAAAAACGTTGGAGTTAATCATGTCTGAATTTTTCTGAAAGGTGCCACTTTTCATGCATCCAAACATATGGGCTAAAATATTTACCTCACTAACCAGAGAAATAGAAAGAAAAGGTTCCACATGCAGGTAGGGCTTGTCAAATAGAAACACATATAGAAATGCATCCTGAGAGATCTAATTGCAAGGGAACAGGTTTAGTTCTTGTGTTCACTCCTACTGATAAAATGCATCCCACATGCCTGCTGAGCACATTTGATCAATAAGCAACAGAACATCCGCATGTCTTCTGAAAAGATCACAAAACACAAACACATTTAGGAACCTTAACTATGTCATTATTTGAGTCACAGTCATTGCAGATAATGATGCAGGTTATGTGATATGAAAGGAGGTAAAAGAAATAAACTGATGTGTGATGCAGAGTCCACAAAGGAAAAGCTTGAAAAGCTGCACCTGCTCATCATTACTGGCACTACCTGCAAACATCTATAATTTTCTCTCAACCTGATGCCCACATTTATTTCTGCTGTATTATAGTAACACATTATTTCTGAGGAGCATAAATATGAGCAAAACCTCTCAGCATTTGTAACTTCGTGTCTGGATTAGTATAATGTTTTTCATGTTGGAGTGGACCAGAGCGTACAAAATGCTGCAGCCCGCCCACTGACTAAAACTAAGAGGCATGAACATATCTCACCTGTTTTGTGCACCTTGCTGGCTTTCTGTCTGCCTTTGTGTCACGTTTAAGGTTTTTAAGGATTGTTTTTAAGTGTTGGCACACTATGGGTCCATCTTATTTGAATGAGATGTTGCAGCCCTACAGTCCACATAGAGCCCAGGTCAGCTGACAAATTCCTGCTGGTTGTAGCTAAAACCCAGCAAATAGCCTTCTCTGTCGCAGTGCCCAGATTATGGAACAGCTTCCCTCTGTCTCTCAGGTCCTCTCATGCTGTAGGTCAGTTTAAGTCTAAACTGAAAACCCACCTCTTCTCCATGGCCTTCAAATGCTAGCAACATTTGAGTTCACTTTGGCTTGACATTGTTGTTTTTATTTCATTGTATTCAGTTATTTTATTTGTGTTTTATGTATTTATTGGCTATGGCTGGTATTGCAAAGCACTTTGGTCAACTGCAGCTGTTTTATGCTGATGTGCTATATAAATAAATTAAAAAAAAAAAAAAAAATTGAAGGCAACTCCCTGAACAGGACTGCAAGATGCGAGACTTTTGGAAGATTTTCTTTTGTTAATGATACATCTTGTAAGTTTGAACACTGCTTTTTACAGAATCTGGTTTGTTTGTCTTCTTCTTCTTTTCAGAAGTGCAAGAACATTGCTGGTGAAACCTCAACTGTTTGTGTTGTCAAATGAAGCTTAATTAAAAACATAACTAAGACTGCTTTTTATCATCTGAAGAACATCTCCAGTGCAGAGACACTGATTCATGCTTTTATCACATTAAGATTAGACTACTGCAATGCCCTTCTTTCTGGTCTTCCAAAGAGGTACCTAAACCAGCTGCAGCTCGTACAGAACGCAGCTGCACGCCTGTTGACAAAGACCAGAAAGAGGGCCCACATTACACCAATTTTAAAGTCTCTGCACTGGCTCCCTGCCAGCTTCAGAATTGATTTTAAGATTCTTTTATTGGTTTTTAAGTCTCTTAATGGTCTCAGCACCTAGTGTGGACATTTTTAAAAACAGACTCAAGACCCAACTTTTTAGTTTAGCATTTTAATCATTACTTTATTATTACTATTGTATTTATTAATTTATTCATTCTTAACACACAGGCTGTATTCAGCTTCTATTTATTTATCATTTATGTATTTGTTTTATCATTTTGT
>JBAFTA010000006.1:7263673-7274547 GCA_036919975.1 Melanotaenia parkinsoni | reverse complement strand
TCTCTTATTTTATGGGTCTTAGCAATATTACTTTTATACCCAGGGTTGGTTTTTAAATTGTTTTAAATTTGGTTTTATAGTGTTTTATCTCGGTGTTTCCCCACACCACAAGACTCTAGAATCTATGACAGCGTTTCCTTGGTCCTTTTAACTTGCTTTGACCCTCTGTGTTGTGTGAGTGTTTGATGGGAAGGGGTGGGGGGTGGGCTTGCTGCTCGTGGGTTAGGGTTCTGGGGGATTTTATTCTCTGTAAAGCACCTTGAGTTGCTATTTTTATGTATGTAAGGTGCTATATAAATAAAGTTTGATTTGATTTGATTTGATTTGATTTAATTGAATCCAGGCAAACTTGCATTCAGATTATGAGGACGTGACCAAAAGTTCCCTAGGCCAGTTTTGTATGTGGGCTGATCTATCAGATCTAAAAGTGCACTATCAGTGTATTTATAGCTGTACAATGTCGACTAGTGATGGGATCACACAGTATCAGCACCAGGTCTGAAAATCCTCAGACACATGGAAGACTTTTTGTGAGAGCAAATCTTCAGGAATGTTAATGTTGTGGTTTTATCACGGTTAGTTGCAGTTTTGACGCAAGCTGTCAACAATGTCGTCAGCGGAGCAGGTTTTTCTGACAAGGTGTTGAGATAAAGCAGTTTTTGTTTCTGGATTCCTTATGAGGTAAAACTAAATGCAAAATAAAGACTGAAGACACAGTTCAGGCAAAGTCTCCAAAGTAGCCATTTTGGGACAAAAAAAAAGACGTGTTTGGTAAAACAAAATGTCCACATCAGATGAACAGCATCTAAAATTGATATCCTTCAGCAATTAAAAAGGAAAGGCCTCTGGAGAGAGACATCTGGACCTTAAGTTAATCCACGTATTGTTAATTTAAATCTTGTCAAAAATGATCCCCAATGCCACACCAAATATCATCTTTCAAGCTTTAAAGGATTTTAAAAAATACGATTTATTATTATCATTATTGCACATGTTTAAATAAATAAAGAAAATCAGGAATCTCTAAAGTTTGTTGCACAGGATTGTAAAGAGTAGATGTTAAAAAAATGTTACAATGAATAGAAGCAACGTGTGACACCAATCAAAATGTTTTTTTCCTTAAATAGAACTAATACATCTACATATAAAATGAATAATCTCAGACATTCTTATGTTTGTGTCAAAGTCCAGCCGCAGAATTTACAATAACACTAACTTTGTTGTCATGTGAAGCTCTTTGAAACTGTTTTGATCCACAGTAAACAACTGTCACCAAGTGACAGAACATACCAGACATCTGAGTAAGTGGTGTGAACACAGACATGAGAACGTAAATGATCCGTATCATAATGCAGAACAATTCAAGGAAGGAAAGGTTCCAAACTAGCAAATGTCTCAGGGGCTTTGTTCATATGTTTGTGCTTGAAATATGAAAAGGTGTAGGGACTGCAGGAAGAGTCTCATGAGAAAAATAGTGAGGTTGTTTTTCGTTTTTAGGCATTCATAATCTGAACCAACAACGTCAGTCTCCATTTTTGTCCAATTGTAAGTGGACTATCTGCAGCAGTAGCTGCATCATTTTTCCAGCAAGGCATCATGAGAGTTAATGTTTCAAAGCTCTGATATATGAAGGTAATAGTTTATTTTCAGTGTAGAACATTGCAATTCTCAACCTTAACTCTTTTTGAAAGTTACCTGGACTATTTTTAATCTTTTGGAGATAAAGGAGCAAGTCGTATTCCCTGGGATGATTTTGCATTCACAGAGGGAACATGTACACATGCTTCCCTGCAAAACTATCTGAATCGTGGGCCAGGTAACTTTGGCTCCTGCTGTTTGGCTGCAAAACCCATTTCTAGATAGTTTCTGTCTCCCCCTGCTGGAAGGTTACCTTTCAGATTGGGTTTGCATGATCATTTACAGTAGTAATCTGCACCCATTGTCTGTAAATCTACAATCCTAAAAGCTTATAGAGAAGGCAGCTAAAGGCCGTCTGATTTCTCTGGATAACCACAACCTGGATATCTGAGAACAGACATTATAAGGTTGATATCTCAGTCCATTTCATGTTGACGGCTGTTTATGTCTTTCTTTACATCTTATGAGTCTCTAACCTTGCAAACATAATACCTGACTGCATGTGTCTTCCTGTCTGCAACATCTGGGTGTGGCATGAAGCAGACAAACAGATCTGAAGACAAAGATACTGCCATGGACCTCTTCCTTTAATTCAGATATCTTTTTGCATGATTTGAAAGCACACCACTCCAAATCTTTTCCCAAATATACTACAATACTTGTTCCTCAGTCTTGACCTGCTTGGCACTCTTAAGATGGTACAAATTTAGCTGAAACATAAAAGAATTTTATCGACTTTTTTCATCCAGGAATGGATGATTTTCCAGGTATGAGGCATCTGGAGAGCTGTCATGGCCTGTTTGGAATGGTGATAAGACAAATATGTTAACAGTCTGCCAGTCCAAGGAAACTGTCCCCAATGTCTATGTGATGCTGCAGAGGTGTGTCAGCCAAGACAGCCCTACAGTATCCAGAGCCTTAAGGAACTCTGGGTGGACCTCATCAACCCTCGGGGCCCTGCCAGTGAGGAGCTTTTAAACCACCTCAGCGACCTAAGCCCCAGAGATAGGAGAGTCAATACCAGGGTCCCCAGACTCTGCTTCCTCATCTGAAGATGTGTTGGTGGGATTGAGAAGGTCTTCGAAGTATTCCCTCCACCGCCTCACAACGTCCCGAGTCGAGATCAGCAGCCCCCCATCCCCACTGTACACAGTGTTGACAGAGCACTGCTTTCCCTTCCTAAGCTGCCGGACGGTGGACCAGAATCTCCACGAAGTCCTGAAATCATCCTGAAGAAATTCTCCATGGCCTCTTCAAACCCCCCCCCCATGCCCGAGCTTTTGCCTTAGAGACTGCCGAAGCTGCGCTCCGCTTAGCCTGCCAATACCCATCAGCTGCCTCTGGAGTCCTACAGGCCAAAAATGCCTGACAGGACTGTTGTTTGAACAATTTTTTTTTATTTGAGATTTACCAAATTGTTGTTAAATTAGTTTATTTGTATATATTAATGATAAAAATGAAAAATTTGGACTCAGAATGAACTATTTGGTGTATACTGTAGTTATAACCTTTCGTCTGATTGACTGTTCTTGCTCTGACATGTGACCAATCATGTGAACAGCAGCTCATATGATTGGTCTGTGATTGTTGGAAGTCACAGCAAGTAGAATTCACATGGTTATCATTTCTTAGAAAGAAGTCATATTTATCTTGAACAACTGTTCACTTGACTTTTATTTAATGTTAGCTTGCATACATGTCTTGATCTGCATAGTGACACAGCCAAATGTAAACTCTCTGACCAGGTTAATGGTTAACTGTATTGTAAAAATCATCAAAGCAGCCAAAAGCTGCCTCTTTTTTTCATTCTTCTCCCTGGCTCAGGTTTATGTAACTCCACAGAGGCAGAGGAAGGGAAGGCTGTGGCTTACTGATATGACCTCTGAGCTGTGACTCGTGCTGTTATTGTAATCAATGCTCACGTTATTTTCCCTCCACTATGTGACCTTGCTGCTTCCTCCTTCCCTCTTTCTCTGCCACTCCCGTCTCACACATTTTGACTATGTTCCAGTTTGGATTTTTCCCCTTCTTGAACTGAAGTTGAGGGCTGAAAGTAATCAAGTAAGCTTTAAGAAGTGAAAATTGCAAATATTCATTTGCATTAAATAAATATTAGGGTATTTAGGCTCATATAGTGATTTGTTAATATACTTATTTAGTTGAGTGACTTCGTGTGGATGGGAGGACAAACAAGAATGAAAGCACAGTTTCAAACCTGTACGTAATATTGAGGACTCATGAGCTCACTGAACTTCAACCTTTGCTGTTAAGCGCAAGCCATAAACCTTGTTGGGATACCTTTAATCCACATAGTGAACTTTACCCCATAAGCCCTGGGCCCATGTGTTCAAAAGTTAATCAGTGTGCAAACACATAAAGTATCTTGGCTGACTGGGGACCTGCAGCTCAGGCCAAACGTCTGGAATCTCATTCATCAATAACCAGGTAAGGTATCTGAATTACTTGCAACTGCGTAAACCACAAAAGAAAAACAAAATACTTAAAATTGGCAGTAATAGCTAACTAGTAGCATACTTATAAACCCTTTTCTGCATCATTTCCACTGGATAATGTGTAACTATTTGTAACACTATCCTGTTTGTGTATTGCCACTTGTGCATTATATTCTGTATAATTTTGACTGTAAAGGGTGCCTACTACTTGTTATGTAGGCCTAACAGTTATACAGGCAGTAAGTGATAAACGACATATCAGATGAGATCAGTTGGCTAAAGTACACATCCAGCATCATTTCACCAGGAAACAAAATTATGTACATTTTTGTCCACTTGTAGCATTAATAAGACATGACAGGAATCATTATTTCTCAATCTAAACATTTGAAAATCATTACCATGCAGATTTAACCTGTTATACTGTAGCTATACCTAACTATGTACATCAATTCTTAATTTACCACATATTTTTAACACCAAACCCTAATCGTAATCACTTACAGGTGACATCACAATAGAAAAGTAAAAAACTGCTTGTGATCAGGAAGTAGGAAAGGGCAATGTAAGGAAAATGTAGTAATGAAATATTTTTAGTTTAAGCATTGGGTTAGTGTTGTTACTCAACACTGTCATGAAATGGAATTGATAAAGAAATGTGGTTAAAATATATATATAATATACAGAACCAGTATACAGAACCGAAATGTTTGTGGTTGCAGTTTTCACTAATTAGCCAAGCATGCATCTGTTCAGAAACCCAAAGCATCAAAAGAAAATTACCACAATCACAGGAAGAAGATAAAAACTCCACACAAAAAGGCCCTAGCCAGAATTCAAAACCGGCAACCTCCTGCCTGTGAGACAACCATGCTAATCATCACAACACTTCCCAAATTAGCTTGCAGATTAGTTCATGATTGATGCAAGCAAACCATTTAGTATATCTCAATTTATTTAATCTGTAACAAACAGGAAAATAGATTAAATTTAGGAGCAACATCTTAACATTACCAAGTTAAAAAGGCTAATCATTTCCTCTCGCTGCTTTTTGCAGGAAATGTCCAGCACCATGACGGTAATCCTGGCAGTCCTCTGCTTGCTGTTGCTCAGTCCCTCTAGCGGCAGCAAGATTCTGGTTGTGCCTGTTGACGGCAGCCACTGGATCAACATGAGGGTGATCCTTGAAGAGCTTCACTCCAGGGGCCATGAAATCACAATCCTGCGTTCTGCCAAGAGCTGGTACATCCCCAGTAACTCTTCTATTTACACCTCTATCGATGTGCCAATGTTAGAGGATGAGACAGACAAGGAGTTCTATTTTAAAATGCTTCAAGATGTCATGGACTGCCGCCGCTATCCTACTTTTATGCGCACCTTTTGCCAGCAGCACTTGATCACATCACTGCTAGATAATGGGCATAAGATTCTGGCCAGAGCAGCTGCAACAATGATAGATGACCCCGTGTTTATAAAGAGGCTCCAGGATTCCAAGTTTGATTTAATGCTAACAGACCCTGCTCTTTCTTTAGGGGTTATACTGGGTAGTTACCTCAAATTGCCAATGGTTTTCAATGTGCGCTGGATTAACATAGGGGAGGGCCACTTAATCATGGCTCCCTCTCCTGTTTCCTATGTCCCTGTGTCTGGAAGTGAACTTCATGATCACATGGGTTTTCTAGAGAGGGTAAAGAATATGTTACACTATCTTCATAGTGTTGTTGAGCAGCACTTCATTATCAATGCTGCCTATTCAGACCTGTTTAAACGGCATTTCCCTCCTGGGACCGACTTGTTATCTTTGGAGTATTCAGCTGATATCTGGCTATTCAGGGCAGACTTTGTCTTTGAGTTTCCTCGGCCAACCATGCCTAATGTGGTGTACATAGGGGGGTTCCAGTGCAAGAAGGCCCAACCTCTTCCCAATGAGTTGGAAACATTCATGCAGAGTTCTGGAGAACATGGGGTGGTGGTTATGTCTCTAGGGACCCTAGTGTCAGCTCTTCCTCAAGAAACCACAGAGGCCATCGCTGCTGCTTTTGCTGAGCTCCCTCAGAAGGTAATTTGGCGGTTCGTGGGTGAAACGCCCTTATCTCTCGGCAACAACACCCTGCTAGTGAAATGGCTACCCCAGAATGATCTCCTGGGACACCCCAAGACTCGTATCTTTGTAGCTCATGGAGGGACCAACGGGATGTATGAAGCCATTTATCACGGTGTTCCTGTTCTGGGAATACCCCTTCTCTTTGATCAGTTTGACAACCTACTCCGCCTTGAGGTGCGCGGTGCAGCCCGGGTGGTGGAGGCCAGATCGCTGACCAAGGAGAACTTTCTGGAGGCTTTAATGGACATTCTAGGGAAGCCTTCTTACCAGAACAACATTAAGCATCTCTCTCAGCTACACCGCGACCGACCAATTTCTCCTATGGACACCGCCATCTTCTGGATTGAGTACGTCATCAGGAACAAAGGAGCAGCCCATCTGCGGTCAGCAGGTTTTGACTTGCCTTGGTATTCCTACTTCAGCCTAGATGTGGCTGCTTTGATTGTGGCCCTAAGTGGAACTTTCATCTGGGGTCTAGTCTCCATCTGTAGGTTTCTCTGCTGCCGGAGATTCAGACAAAAGACGAAATCAGAGTAACTGATGTAAAATGGACTCTTTCCGAATAACTGCTAAATATTGAGAGAGAAAACAGCACAGAAGAGCCTGTAGTTTACCAGTACCATTCAGTATATTTCGAAACATTTCGACCGGATTTTCTAACCAGTTTTGATAATAATAAAAGTCTAACTGGATATTTAAATGGCTGTGAAACATTATTTAAAAACGGATTAATAAATCCTTTTGCCACAGATGTAGTGGAAATGAATGAAAAGTTGTCAGTTTTAAGCATAATGTTAACTTTTCTTAAAGTCCAACATGATTTAGAAGTTAAAACCATATGTTTATTCTCAGTACTTAAACAGGTTCCACTGCTTAGACTTGGAGCCTGGCATCATAATCAATCATCAGCTCATTCTGAGTCAACAGCAGATAGACAGATTACAGCATGTTTATGAGAGAAGGTTCAACCACTTCCTCTCTGCCACCACAGTTGTGTAAATAGAGAAACATCTTGATAGGTCACATGAAATGCGTAAAAACAAAATTTTAAAAAAATCTTTAAGAAAAGGTCGTAGAAATCCACAGTTACTAAACACATCTCTGCAAGTTTACAAATACCAACCAGTGTAGGTTACAAGGCCAGATCAAGAACTAGGAGTAAGCACCGAAATAAAGCACCTTTGTTCACATAAAAGCACTCACTAAACCGAGTGGAGGTTCTTCGGCCATGTTCTAGTAAAATGTTTTGATTGCCTTTCATGGATCTGAGCACAGCTTTGGAAATAATGAGTGATTTAGACTTTAATGTTTATGATACCCAGGATAGATAAGAAGCAACACTGATAAGGTGTCATGAAAAAAATGTTTGTTATTGTTTGAAAAAAACCACTACAGTATGCTTAAAGTATAAAGGGCCCCACATGTAGCTTAAAGTATTTTGGTGATGGCGCAGAACTGGTTGCAACAGTAGAGGTGGAAAGTTCAGCATCTGCTTCACAGTTTTGCTGGTTTGTCATACACTTTGCAAAAAAACATGACAAGCACACAATACAAGAAAGAACATGAAAATTAATACCATAATCCTTACATAACACCTTTCACACCATAGTAATTTAAAATAAAATATTACAATGCTGTGACAATTTCATTTCTTTCTGGTTAAAGCAATGAGGCTCTGACAAGTGATTCAAGCTAACTTCAAATGCTATAGTCAAAAAGTTATTTGATGGCATTTGATGTTTTAAAGTCACCAGTGTGGTGACGCTCTGTAAAACCAAAGGATGTAGAAATTTGCAACATCCTGTTCTTTAAGGGAACTCTGCAAGCCGTGTTTTCAGTAATCTAAATGGGGCACTTACAGTCTAAAAACCGGATTGTTGGTCAATGTAGACAAAACTCACGTTTTTAACTTGCACTTCTCTCTAATGTGACAAATAGAGAACTTGTGTAAAAAGCCTGCTGCAGAAACAGCTTATCCTGCCTCTGTGCTGCAACCTTTTCTAGAAATGCTACCCCTGCAGCTGACTTTCTGTTACATGAGCATTAATATTTACTCAAACATGAAGAGCTGGACAGTATACAAATAATAAAGGACGCTCTGTCTATTAGTAACCATTCATCATTCAATACACCAGAGATTTGTGACATTTAAAGGAAATAAATTAAGTGGCTAGACCCCCACCCTTTGAAACCATGTGGTAAAAATACTGCCCGACACTTATTGTCTCAATAAAACTATTCTTTTACTCAAACAATTTCAATTGTGTTAGGTTTTTCCTCCCTGTGGTGCCTGAGAATAGTTACCCACAGTAAAATTTAGCACATGCACTGTTTATAAACTGGTTTAATTAAATCAGTTTTTAGAAAAAAATGTAGAGAATAAATATTTTATTTTAATTTGCAATGACTTCCGCTGTAAGACCACAGCTTAAGGGGTTTTGTTTATCTGCCCTCTGTCTGTAGTTTGCACCTTGTCTGCAAACTCTTGTGTGTAAATCAAATCTGTTCAAAACCATATGAGCCAACACACTTAGACTTTTAATCTCTGTGGTATTTCACTGTTGAAACCATGCATTCTTAAACCAGGCTAACACTAAATTTAAAAATTGAATATCTAAACCAAACCATGAAGTCAAGCAGATTTTACTTGTAAAATCTGGTGGGCTCCTGGTGTTTGGACCCCATAAATATAGAAAATCTAGAACACATACTCATACATAATGTGATCATGTAAGGAGATGTATTTCTTCTTAAACTATAGCATACATTTTTTTTTATTGTTCCAGTCATACATTTACTGTAGTAAAGACAATGAGAAAAAAATACTGTCCATATGTGATAAACCAATGCACATTAGATAAACAAATTTATCTGTGCTTGGCAAAATAAGAAATCTCAAATGTTATCAACAGCAAGTTTTATAACAAAACTGCATAGTAGAAATGTGTTGTGTTAAAATATTTAATAGGTCTTAGACCAATCTAAAGGTCATGATTAGACACTGCACATCAGTTCCTCCACTCACAGCAACAATCATTCTGTAATCACTGACTGCTGCCCGAGTTTGAGCGAGGGCATCACAGAAAAAAGGGAGAGTGTATGTTTTTGTTCTAGGGCAGAAAGGCGTTCTCCAGCCTCAGGATGTTGCCTTTAAAGCTGAAGAAGTGGGCTTCCTGTGGAGGAAGCGATCACAGAATAGACAAGGCCAGGGCGAGACACCGTGTTCCCAACATTTCTTTTGCACAGGTCACCAATCAGAGCGCGCTGCAAGCTTTTGTGGACTGAGCTCAGTCTTGGTGCTTTGAAGGGTAAGTGAAGCATCTTAGTTAGTATGGCTTAATTCCTCCTCATGCACCTGCTGGGACCAAACCATCCGACAGTGCTCACACTGTCTGCTTTGCAGGTGTAGATGGATCCAGGATGACTGGTTGGCTTACAGGATGAAATCTGAGCCTGACTTTTTCTTCAGCCAGATGGATTTATTAAAATCACACAATGGACAAAAGACAGTTGGATGCATTAAAGACTTTGCCTTTAGTGAATGAATTATTATTCCTATTCCAAGTCATCATTCTGCAAAAATCGGTTTCCAACTGAGGGACCTCAAGTTTTCTATCTAAGTTGTTTGACTGACAGTGAAATGTCAAATGACACCTGTGACCTCCCCTTGGACACGGACATATTTGGACTGACCTGTATCTATGGTGTCATTTTCTCCTTGGGTCTCCCCAGCAACCTCCTGTCTCTGTGGGGATTGTACCACCTTGGTCGCTCAGGTGGGGGAGGCTGTCAGCTGGTCTACATCCTCAACTTGTTGCTGTCAGACCTCCTCCAGCTGCTCACCCTGCCACTGTGGATTCTTTACCTCCAAGGTACTCACCGTTGGCCTTACGGCCAGCTAACCTGTGAGCTGGTGGGCTATGTATTTTATGTGAACGTCTATGCCAGCGTCATGTTCCTCTGCCTGATAGCGATGGACCGCTGCCTAGCCATTGTTTACCCACTGAGCAGCCGCAGGGTGCGGACTGTCAAGGTAGCAGCAGTGTCGGGGGTAGCTGTGTGGACCTTAACCTTCCTGTTTTGCCTGAGTGGACTGCTGCCGTCTGTGTTTGACTCTGACAGGCTGCTTTGTCTGGAGCAGTACCCTGTCAGCCCCAGATACGCTCACTTTAAGATCATCACTGTGGTTCTTGGCTTTCTGCTGCCATGTGTCATTCTAGGGTGAGTTAACCCCAACATCCGAATCTCTACATGTCTCCACATTAGCTTTTATAAAGTTACTCTATTCTATATCTTATTTTATGTTTAAGGGCTCACAGCCCTTTTTTTCATTCATTAGAAAAAGAATCAAAATTATAGTTGTAACATTTTTTTCATATACTGATATCAGGGTAAAAACTTTGAACATAGTGGACACACAAATAAATATGAGGAAATTTTGAGTCTTTACTAAGTCTTAAAAATTAACAAAGAAAGTCTTTGTTTTTCCCAATATCTATGGCACATTATACTAATATGTATACTGGAAAAGAGGCTAATTTCTGATCTGTAACTCTGCTTATTCTTGCAGCTACACCTCAGCCCATATCGGGGTGACACTTCGCCAGTCCCCTTCTCTCTCCGATCATGAGCGGCACAAAATTGTAGGAATCCTTGTCGTGATAACTGTCAACTTCATT
>JBAFTA010000006.1:7210455-7231985 GCA_036919975.1 Melanotaenia parkinsoni | reverse complement strand
TTGAGAGCGAGCAGGATGATATTTGAGTGTGAAAACCAGAAATCTTGCTCTCAAAGCAAACAATTGCGCTCTTGATTTAAGATAGGAAAATACCCCCATATAAAACAAGATGAAATAACATTGCAAAGCACAAGACATAAAAATGAAAAAGAAAAACCTGAATTTATACCTGGTACAGTTTAGCCAGATATCGTGTCATCACAGTGAGGTAGGCTGCTGATTCTCTCACATCCTGAACTCTCTTCACAAAGAAACCATCCACTACCTAACGCACAAAAACACATATGCATCATATAATATCACGTAATTAAACCACCAAATAAACATTTTTGTGCTTATTTAAAACATTATGTATGTAAGAAATCATGCAAAGTTTATTTAAACTACTTAGAATTAAAAATAAAAAAAATAAATAAAAATGACATTTAAGAACAGTAATATATAAAACTAATACCTACAACAGATCAATGTACTACATGTTAAATATTTTGTCCCTATGTAGAAGCTTCATTACACATTATTTTAGGTAATAATGGAGTCAAAGCAAGAAGGTGACCTGTGTGTTGACTATGGCCTGCTGCAGGGTAGTTTCAGGTAAACTCAGGTGAGAAGCAGCCGACCCACTCCCCTCTACTAAGTAGATGGGTTTATGAAGGCCACACCTCTTCAGACGAAACTGATAAAGAAAAAATGAAAGAACTAAAATTAAGAAATAGTTCAATCCTGTAAGAAAAAATAAATAAATAAACTCCCTTTTTCTCACCAAGTAGTCTTGGGTTAGAAATAAAAAACAAAATGATTTATAAGGCTTTAACATAAGCAGAACTTCTTTATGGGGGAAAATGAGAGAACAAAAGTGTTGGTTTCTAGCAGAAAAGACCAAGTAATTTACGTGACACCTAAAAGACGATCTGTTTATTGTCAAGCAGGATTTGGAAAGACAAATAAATGCTATGATATCTGACAGAATATGGAAATGTGCATTCTGATGGTTAATAAATAGCAGAGATGAATTATTTAATTTTAAAGTGAAAAGCATTTATTACTGTGAAACTACATCCACATGACATCTTTCTAAGTCTTCAGTCTGTGGTTAAGGTAAAGCAGGTGATGCTGCATTTGTTTTGAAGTGTTTATCAATGTATTTATTTGGGATAAAATTGCTTGTTTCTCAGATTTAACATACTTCTATTTACCTTGACCAGATTTAATTAAGTTTAATTAATATGAGTTTGCTTTATTTGGTACCAAAAACTTGTTTCACTGTTTTGTATCCTTTCCTACGGGAATTGTCGTCAATGTTATTACACATAATAATTGTTCTGTTGCAGCTATAAAACTGGTAAATACATTAATATGTTGATGGATAAAAACAGAAATCAAGCAACAAAAAAAAAGGGTCAAAGAAGGTTTTACTGCAGTATATTGTAAATAGTTGTTGGTGGGATATAATTTAATCCAGGGGTGCTCAAGTTTGACCCTCAAGAGCTACTGTCCTGCAACTTTTAGATGTAAGCCTTCTCCTACACACCTGAATCAAATGGCTTGATTTTATGCATTTTTCTACAAGTTAATATCTAAAGTTTGATTGTGTCAGTGACATCTAGTGGTAAAGATGGGAATAGAAATAACTTCAATTGCCAAGCACAGTTGTGAATGGACGGTGGCTTCATCCAGACATAAACATCTTTTAGTGGACCGAGTGGCCTCAGGTGCAGCGATAACTGCAGTTTAGGTAACTACTTCAACACTGTGTACACGTATACTGTCTTCTTCTATGCGTTACTCATCCCAAACGGTGCTCTATCACTTATCAAACAAAGCTGGTAATGCAGTTTTAAAGCGGAGAGGGTTTTCACTTCACCACAGCGTTATTTGTCCATTCAGAAACACCGTAGTAAAAATGACGGCACAACTACAGCTGCTGCAGTGTGTGCAGACTGATAGCAAGTAGATATTAATGGCTCATTCTAAGAGAGCAAAAACATATCAGATGTAGTAAAGGATTAGATGCAAACAGAAACAGTTTGTATGCTTTATTACATTTTTATTAACCTTTGATTTTGTTAGATGCTGCACCTTTAGGGGCGTCAGTATAAGTGAACGGGGTAAAGTTTTTAATAGATATTACCATAAAAATTTAAAGACTGCATTACATTATCTTTTACATTACAATTTTCTACTTTTCTACTGGTTTTTTATTTCAGTTTCATAAAATGTTAAAATTTACACAAAAGATTAATAAAAAATTTGCGGTTAAATAAACAACTAAAATTTTACTTTGAATTTTTCTTTAAAAGTTGAAGCATTTTTTGGCCAAAAAGTCTAAAAACAAAGACAAAAAAAAGTTTAAGATTATTATTATCATATTATTGTTATGAAAATTAAACAAGATGGTACCTTAAATAAATAAAACTAAATAAAAATGTAGGAAAACACAAACCTTCTGTTCTCTGAAGCGCCCATCAATGATGCTACCACACAGATCGTCCATCCTCTTCCTCTCAATTATGTAATCAAGCACGAGCTCTTTGCCTGTGGGAGCTCGCAGCTGACCTGGAAAATAAAAATGCACAAAAGTTTTTTTATACTAAGTCCACGCAGCATACATTAACATTATGAGTGATTTGTGTGTGTGTTTATGCAACATAACACTACTATGTCGCAAAAAAAACTTCAAAAAGCAACCAGACCTGCCATCATGCTTGTCACTGTAAATATGAATCATTTGCTCTTATTGGTTTTATTTCACATCAGTCACATTGTGTTTCTTTGTGCTTCACCTCTGATCTGCACAATAATATGATTATTATAATTTGTAATCACTATGGTGTTAATATAAATTATGGTAGAAGGAAAACCTTGCTACAATCACTATAAGTGATGTATGAAGAAGTATAGCTGTTCTAGTTCCTTGTCTTCTTCTTTACTGAATAACACGTAGAACGTGTTCAAAGGCATGTACATTTTTTATGTGGTTTGTCTCCTTGTGTGTGTTACCTGGAACAGGTGTGACTTTTTCCCGAGCCACCCACAGAAAATCTCCAACATTAAGTTTCCTGACGTCGAAGTTAACTCCGTTTCTCTGAAGCTCTTTGACCAGCTCCTGCTTGCGGTGGTGGCTGCCGCTGCACAAACAGACCAGCATAAAATGAAACTCATGGACATAAACTTGCAGTTTAACATGCATAATTACTGCATGGTCCTGCGCAGATGAGCAGACACGTTTCTTACCCAGTGGTTTCAATGAAGTCAACACAGAGGATAATCTCATATGTTCCAGGCAGAAGATGTTCTCCGCCTGGCTTCCTGCTTGTCGTCTGTACATTCGGGAGTTTTCCTAATGAACACTGATCCTCACAACTTATGGGCTGAGTGCCACAGGCAGCTCTCTCTGTAAGTCTTTGATGCTCCTCTTCTTCATCCTCACCACTCTCAGTAAGATCAACTACCCCTTCCTCATCCTCCTCCAACTCCTCTCCCTCACTTCTGACCTCCTCCCCATCCCCCTCTGGACCATCCTTAGTTTCCTGCTCTACTGATGCCAATCGCTCGGCCAAAGCCAGACCTTGTTCTGTAAGGGAAAACCTGAAAGACAGAGTCAACATCATCACTGCTGCAGGGCTGACAAACAGCTGCTTAAAAAAAAAAAACCTATAAAAACCAGGATACTGTGGCATGTAAAGACCTCATCATCCCTGCAGGTATAGATCAAAGTGGCTGAGAGGATGAGTAATTAAACTCAGCTGTACATAAAACCAGGTTTCTTATAATCCATGTAAACATAATATCCAGAATATAATCAAAACTTGGACGGGATTTATAATGTGTAATATAATGTAAACACACGGTGACTAAAAAACATGCCATGTTCTTTGGCCTACTACATCTAATATTGACCATGCTGGAGGTAGTAATCTGCAAATGAGGATTTCCCTTTTATACTGAAAATGGTTTCATGGTTTCCTTGTACATATATAATATTTAGAACATTTCTTTAAGATATATAGCTAGAACACAGGTGTAAAAAGCAACACCCATGATACTATTATAAAAAAGTCTTTAGTATGTGACAAAGGTTGAACTGAGATACTTTCAGAATAAAACTAATTTTCCTGTAATACCACTTTGTACCACTAGATGGCACAAACGTCATTCTGGTGTGTAGTTTGCTCATAACAAACAGATTTGTTTTATTTTTCTATAAGACTTACATTAAAAAAATATTCTTTCAGGAGTTTCTTTTCTATTTTGTATGCTAAATATTACATTCATAAATGTACGAAGTCACATACAAACCCAATACACAACACTAAGAATAAACTGAAATGGTGCTATGAAGCATTTAATGGCCTAATAAGAAAGCCATCTGAACTTTGGACATTTATGATGAACTGAGATCCTCTTTGTAATGTAATACACAGTTCCTCCCTGTGGTCCCTCTTTATTGTTCATTTAGTATTGCATCACATGAGTTATCTTCTGCTATATATTTGATCTTGTTGCATTTTTTTTAAAGAAAAGAAGCAAAGATTTGTGCTCAAAGTTGAGCTGATAACAGTGTCAACTACACAAGTGTAAAAGTTGCTGCAGTGCACAGTAGCAGCACTAAGATCAAATTAGTGTTTACTTGTCTTGTTATTTGTTAGTCAGTTAATTTATTCCTTTTTTATTATTTTTTTTAGGTTAAAATAAAAGTAGTCTTATTAATAAACACACAGAAAATACAACAAAGTTCAGTAGTGCACCTTTAAAGTTAAATTTTAAAAAATATATCAGACCCTATTAATATGTTTTGATTTATATAACTCTTTTGTTACCACTCAGTGACAAATACACTGCGATTTTTATGATCTCTTCATATTTCAAGTTCCTCTTATTCCCCCAGCTGAGCATGTCTGTGTCGGCTAACGGCAGCAGAAAATCTTTCATTGCATCTGTAACTTAATACGGCTCACATTAAAGCTGGACTCCTCGTTTCCTCACAGCAATGTCAAGCCAGATGTTTATTACCATCATAATATTCAGTTAAAGCGATAGAGAGAAGGGGGGAGATTAACGTTATGTGTGCATGAGTGCATTTGAAAGACTCTGTGCTACTTTTTGTATGAAAAGTGTGTTATAAATAAAACCTGATTGGATTTGATGTCAAAGAAATGCCAGTAGAGATGATAATGTTCCGCTAACAATGAAAGGCAGGAGCTTCATAGAGTTAACATGTGTAGAGGTTTAGAGATGAACAGAAATCACACAATAGACTTATTTTAATTACCTTGCAGGACTGTGGGTCTTAATCACCAAGTTCTTCTGGATCAGAGTGCTGACTGAGGACCAGGCAGTGTACTTACTGCCAAGATCAGGCTGCCACCAGTCAGAACAAAAATAACACACAAAATAAAATGTTTAGTTCAAGAAGACATGCTGACAGAAGTCTCTATAGCAGGAGTTTATGTGTTAACACTTACCACAGTAAAAGATTTGTCACAGAGATGTTGAGCCTCTGCTTGAAGTTCCAGCTTAAACATGTAACCTTTGCTACCTGGAGTCTGTGGATTTAGAGATGACAGTGAAAACAAACACTGGTTTTGATTGATGACCACAACACATTGAAGCATTTCAGCTAACTCTACTGAAGAAGAGTGTACCTGTGAATGTCTGTAAAGAGTAAGCAATACAGCATATCCCCCAGACCTCTTCTGCGGCACATACTCCCTCTTCTTCTTCTTCCCTCCTCCTCCTCCTCCTCTGCCCTTCCCATCATCACCTGCAGCATTCTTCTACAAGGGAAAATGAATCACACAAGAATGTTACAGCTCAGACTTTGGCTTTTAAACAATCAATAAATCATTTCTACTTTCCTGATATAGTACAACTTTTATAAATGCTTTGTTGACATATTCACATTATGATAAAAAAAAAGATTGATTTATCCACTTTGCGATTGTCATACAAGTAAATTAATAAAAATAATGTTGATTAAAAGAAAAATGTCCATGTCTGCCTTTTTATCATAATAAGACAATTGACACTATTTTGCTCAAATAATACCACGTGTTAATGTCTCCCAACATTCACATCAAAGCGGTTTACACATTTCCTCCATTGTACATTAAGAAAATTGTAAAATGTGTTTTAAGTTTGTCTTTTTAACCTTTCTGGAGGGCGCCAGGTTGTTGCTGTTGTGTGTTTTGTCAGGAGGGGGCGCTCCTTTCGGGAGGCAGTGAATGGGAGCGTTGGCACCTGATGCAGAGGTAAAGAAAAGATTAATACGAGGAGACATAACCACCTATGATCTGGTTATTTTCAGCATACTTGGAGTTTATTTTGCATAAGAAGGTACAAAGGAAACAGCTTTCTTTAATATGAAAATTTCATCAAGTATTTAATAAAACATTTAACTCTTAAATGAACAACTTAATTTTCATTGTTTATTTAAGTTCTCTCGTTTTTTAAACTTGTCCTGTCCAGTATTGTAACAAACAGAATGATGGTTGGCGGCTGTGTTGTGCTGAACAAATTTGCATTGCCAAGAAGAGCTTTATGAGTATAAGGCTCCTCTTGATAATATAATTTTTTCAGTTTTCTCCTTTAATTTATCAGGTGTTATGCAGTATGAATATATGACTCGAATCAACATATATTATCCAGCTGTTTCTCACCGTTCTCTATGTAGTATCGCTGCAGTTTTTCATCCAGTATTTTACAGATGCCGTCTCCAAAGTTTTGGAGAATTTTTGCCTCTTTGGCGTTTTGCAGTGGTAATGGATATTTATTCAAAGAGCTGATTGCCTGGAAAAAAAACATCTTTTTTTAAAAAATGACATGACACCAAAACTTTACTGCATTTATATTTTTTCTTTTTCCAACATTTGTTTTAAAATTATTTGAATACTATGCATCCCAACCATAACTAAAATTATAGGTATTATCAAACACATTATCTAATCTCTTATCTTGTCTGATTTTACTTTTGGGATTGGCTCCCATTTAATAAAAATGTGGTGAAAAGTCATTAGTGGGGTTGAAGTCAAAACAGTAAACAAATTAATAAAAATTCTTTACACACAATGGGAAAAGTCAACATCTGAACCTGTTTCCCTTTTATGTTATGAGCAACAAGAACAAGGACTAGATGTCAGCACAATAAGACAAAACTACAATGTTTTCATAAATTAAACATATTTATCAAACATTATTATTTTAATGAGCTCCCTGAGATTGATCTCACAGCTACTGACGACAGAGATCCTCTTATAACGATACCAATTTTACCACAACACCGTCTTTGGTGTTTACCTTCTGGTAGGTGTGCTGGATTTTCAGGCCCCTCTCTTTCGCCTCGTCCCGGAGCTCGGTGAGCCACTGAAGAAAGAGTGGGTTCGGGCAGGATGGCAGGGCGCGTTTCCGACCCAGCCGAACCGGCTCCGAAGAGGGCATCCCGGTGGCGCTGACAAAGGAGAAATTAATCGGTAGATTGGCAGAATTACACGTATCGCATCATCAAAAATATTAAATAAAGACGCAACCAGCCAACTTGGTACGACACTTAGCAACAAAAGCTAACATTAACAGAATTATCGGTGGTAAAAGTTTTCCCAAACAAACTACTAAGCTTAGAAGTAGAAATATATACAGAGAGTTTTAGTAAATAAAGCAATAAAGTAAATAGCTTCTTAGTCTGATAACAATTATTACCTTTTAAGTTGTGAATCTACAGCTACTGCTGGCGCCTTGTATTCAAAGACAAGGAGAACTTCCTTGTTGACATCGGTCACATGACCTACAGTAGAAGGCGGGACACAGAGCCGGAAGCTCAACAGGGACACCACCTAGCGGCGAAAGTTGCCATAGCAGGACGACGTGTAACAGAAAAATCTAAAAGTAAAATGGACAGTCTTAAAAATGCGGTAGTTTTACAAAACAGTCAAATTATGGCAACACTTTAAGACGTCTTAGAGCGATATTACCTTATTTTTCTAAAAATTTCTTATACAAGTCTTTGTTCAGTACAGCAGCACACAACAGTCATATAACATGAAATTGTTTTCCTTCATTTTCTTGTTTCACCAACCCACTAAAACAGGAGTAGCCAAGTCTTTCATGCCCCGCCACACAACAGTAACAAAATAAAAACAACAAGATGTATGATGAGGTAAAAACTTATTAGATGTGATAGATTATAGGTGTTACATTGTACCAACAAAACTTTCTTTAACTGAGGCGTTAATCTAGTGCTAGCAATTTTAGTTGTAGGCTGTACAAGTTTGGCTGCTAATCCATTTAACAATTTCAAACAAATCAGCAATTTAACAGGGGATGTCCTATTCCTGTCTTTAAGGGCTACTGTCCTTCAGGTTTTAGATCAGGAATCTCCAACTCTGGTCCTCGTGAGCTACATTAAATGGACCAGTAGGGACTTAATATTTGCACAAATAAGCAAACACTAAGAGTGAAATAAATCATTTGAGCTTCTTTAATTTTTGCACTTTTAATGGTTGATCATTTTTCTACAAATCTGTGGAGTACTGCATATTCTGTGATAATGATGTAGAAATAAAAGTAGCACCCAGAAAACATTCATAAGGGCAAAGTAACTGTTCTTGTTTGTGATTACAAACAGCATTATCATGCTTATAATCATGCAAATGCATTATAAAATCACAATGATCATGATGATGATGGTTGAAAACCTCATAGAGAGCAAAGCAGAAAACATTAACATAAAGAAATCCAAATATGAGTTATGAGCAAAACCATACTGCTAGAATCAAAGACTGTCACAAAAATCGTAATGAACCAAAACTAACTTGAAATGACCTCTTGGAGACATGTAGAAAAATAAATAAATAAACCCAGATATATACTATATGTTTACATATATTACATTCCTCTGTCAGCCTTAATTATTTAGAAATACCTGTGGAAGGTGTTAAAAACAACAAGAAGAACCGTGACTTTTCATTTTCTTGTATACGGAGTGTTTAAGTTTCATGACCGTTATCTGGATCTTTTTCTGTGTGTCCTCAGGCTGAAGTGTTGGAATCCTCCAACAAGACCTGACAGAGATCAGGAATCCAACCTCACCCACCCAGCTGCAGCCTCTACCTTTCTTAAACACACGCACACACACGCACACACACACACAGACACAGACACACACATGCGCACACACACAGCCCCAAGCCTGGGGAAAGGCAACATAATGAGGGAATAACGGCAGCAAAACAAAGAGGTTGTGTGAAAGAAAACGGTTTCTGAAGCCAGAACTGAAGGTGTAATAAACACACGATTACTTTAACAAAAAACACACTAGTACTTCAGTATAAGTGACTGCATTAGATTTAATGTTTCACTTAAAGTTGTTGATGTACAGATGTTTTAAAAATTAAAGGAAAAACCTGAACACTTGGCTCCTACAGTGATAGTCTGGTTCTGTTTTGCCATGCTGGGATTTGTCTGGCATAGTTTAGGTTAACTTCTCTTAGAGGGAGGAGTTATAGCAAATAAAATCAAAGTTGTTCTGAATAATCACTTCTATCCTGTGCTGAACATTTTCTATCCTAATGGGAAGATTCTCTTGCAGGAAGGAGATGCCAACATCCACAGGCCAAGAGGAGTCACTGATTAATCTGATGAATCTGAAAATCATGCAAATCACATTTTGTGGTCTTCACAGTCACAGTTTCATGATGGTATTCCTTATATTGATTTTTCTTAAAATAAGTCTCTTCTCTAGACTTGTAAATTGTAGATATGCTTTAAATAACTTAACTTTTTTGTCTTTATAGAATTCTTTATAATTCATTTAGCAGACACCCAAAACAGAACATTTTAGGGTCCATTTGGCTTAAATATCATATCCAGAGACCTTTGAACACTTTGAACTCCATCATACTGCTTTATACATGAAGATATCTGATGAGATGAGGTTCAAAATGCATAGATTTGTCTTCAGATGTCTAGTTTAAAAGTCCTATTTAAAGCTATTTAAAGGTTAAGAAGGAAAAGTTTAGCAGATTTTTAGTCTGAGCCTTGAATTAGCTTTGACTCATTGTTAATACTCAGAAATAACAGGGACGCTTTAAACACAGAGGCATCGTTCAAATTAGACTAATTCCTCTGTACACTTTTTAAAATGTCTAATTATATGTTTTTAAACAAATACGTCTAAAACCAGATCAAGTATGGCCATGATAATCCGGGTCTGCATCGGAGCCAAAGGGTAGACATGATGTTGAAATGGTTATTGCTCTGTGGGAACTTGACTCATGCTGCAGAAAGAGTTAAGCATCCACTGGGTGGACTTCCTGGACGATGACTTGTCTGAGCATAGACTGCATTTGTAGGCAACAAGTTAGAAAACAAAGTAATCATGTGATTTAATTGTTGGAATGATCTTTACATCAATATACTTCACTCTCAATGAATATTTGGTTTCTTTTGTCTAAATTGAATGTTTAATAAACAAGTTGTAAGAATTCTAGTGGAAATCTATTTAAAAAATAATATATATGTTTTTAGGCTTTCTAGGGAAAAGTTAGGATGTTTCCACTGGCATGTGAGTGTGGTACATACAATCCTTCAGTATGCAACTGTCCCGACATCCACCTCCCAGTGGATCAACAATGAGTGAAGTACATTTTGTTTATTATATACAGAAATTGCAGATGGTTTTTTAATAAGTAGTTTTGTGCCAAATTTCGTTTCTAAAATATGACTCTAAAATAAATACACTAAAACACCAGAGGTCCACAATAAATAAAGAAAATTTGTACTAATATTTCTGACTGTACATTTATTATATTTGGTTTATGATTGAGTTTTTTCTTTGTTTAAAACTGTTTCCCATGATTAAATGTATAGCAATAATCTTTCTCCAGAGTTTCTTCCTCTAGCCTTGAACCACATCTGCTCACAATAAACCAATTTACAGTGGCTGTAATATTAAAAACAAACTCAATGACAAAATGAGCCAGTTTTGCATAATATATTACTCCCTTTAATGAATAAAGTACTTTTTGTTTGTTTGTTTTGTTTTTTTTTATAGAAAATGCATCTCTTTTCCTGTACAGGTAAGCCAACACGTAAGTCCCATAAAGAAACACACAGATGAGCTAAAACAGTGTGAGCTATTATACTGAAAACAAATAAAAAAAAGAAAACTTTTTCCTTTGGTCGGATGGTTGGATGTTGGATAAATAGGCAGACAGACCGTTGCAACCAGGAAACTTGGTAGCTTCTAGAAAGTGTTAAATCTTTAGGAGCTACTTCCAAGACTTTGTTTCAGTACGTTAATAATCAAATCTGATCCACAGTGCCATCACATCACAAGTTACAGTTGCTGATGTCTTGGTGCCTAATAATACATAGCTGGCTCCTTACAGAGTTCATGCTACGAGATATTTTAACATTACCCAAAGCACTAATATATTAGTCAGGGACAGTCATAATGTTTTGGCTCATCTTGGACAGATTTAGTCTTACTTGGTCAATTATCATATTAACACTAGTTATATACACTAAAAGCCCAAATCCAAGCACATAAATTCAGAAATATATACATATGTACAGTAAATACAAGAGATTTTCTGCCCCTTTCGTTATACATCCTGATTCTTTATCTCCATCCTTGTGAGTTAACACATCCCTGCTTCATTCGTGGTCTCTTTCAGCCTCTTTCCCTTCTCCTACTGCCCAGCTGATCCAGTGGTATCGTCACTATCTGCTTCCTGTGGAGAACCTGGCGTGGACCCTCCTACAGGCCCTCCCGCTGCACCTCCAGCCTTCCTCGCACCTTTCCCCTTCAGCAGGGGACTGTCGGGGTGAAGCGTGTGGAGGTGGATCTGCAGCGCGTCCTGAGTTCCCGCCGTGTGGCCGCACTCCTCGCAGACGTACAGCTTGTTGCGTCGCTCCTTGTAGGCGTACTTCAGGGTGATGCTGTGGATCTTCTTCATGTGGGACTCCAGGGAGCAGCGCTGGGTGAAGGCCTTGTCACAGAGGCTGCACTTGTAAGGACGGACACCTGAATGAAAGTTGAAAGAATGTCATGAGTGTTTGTGTGCTTCTGTGTTTTGTGCACGTGCGTGGACGTAAAACTGCATGGTTACCCGTATGTGTGCGCACGTGTCTCTTGAGGTCAAACGTGTCATTAAAGCCTTTCCCACAGAAGGTGCACAGGTGTCTCTTGGTGTCATTGTGGCACTTGATGTGTCTGTTTAACATGCGCTGGTACTGGAAAGTCTTCTGGCAAATCTGAACACGTCACATTTACAGAAAATTGGTCAAATTATCAGTTTTTAGAGTTAACGCAATGGTTGAAATCAAATATATGGAACCAAGAAAAGAAGTCCTATTCCCGATAAAAAAAAAAAAAAGAAAAAGAAAATCAGATTTTTTACTGGTAGGTAATGAGTCCTGAACTAAATCTCTTTAGAAATCCTTGCACTTTATAAAAGAACCCCAGCATCTTAAAAGTGTTGATAAACAAAGCAATGGAAAAGAAGCTAAAAACTACCAGCAGATGGGTGCCAGAAGCTTCTAGTATGTAATCTTGAAATTATTCAACTTGTCCCTCTAAACTCACTGGCTTACCTGACACACAAACCCTCCTGTTGTTGCTGAGGATGTATTTTGAGTTTGACCTGATGATCCGGTCACCATAGAAACCATTTCAGAAGGGGTAGGGGTTGGCTTTGGGGCAGCAGGCATCATAGCATCATGCGAGGTTGAAGTAGGTGAAGTGGGAATGGGAGGAAGACAGCGAGGAGGGGAATCGGGTAACTCTCCTGTAGTTACCTGAAATGGAGAGAGGGAGACAGAAAAGTGATTCACACTACAGTTAATGTCTATAATTTTAATTAATGTCACAAGGTCAATATTTTCCTAATTTCAATCCCTTTGGTTATAAAATCAATGTTTGACAAGCCGATAACCCTCTATATAATAAGTTTTAGGCTGATTAAATTTAAAAATGAACCAAGAGGTTTCCCTATGAAGGATTTTCTAATGTGTATTATTGAATAAGCAATTTTAGGAATGCAAAATAATGTTTTGCAAAAAACAACTTTAACTCCATCTGGTACAAAGTTCTGCCGCTCACAACTCATTTCTCACCTTGATTTTGGATCGTACATATGTGGAGGCGCCCTGCGACCTCCTCCTGATGCCTGACTTCTCCTCCGGTGACCCTGACAGGCTCCGAGGTCGGCCGAGGACCGTGCTGGATGGCAGCTCGGCACGTGTGTCAGAGAGAGCGTGTTTGCTGAGGCACAGAGGTACAGTCTCAGCAGGGCTGGCCTCAGCTTCCATCTGAGGGAAGATGGAGACTGGACAGTAGAGGGAAAAAAAATATATTTATAAATATTTTCGTCCATATTGTCAGTTCACTGGGTGCATCTTCTACTAATGATTAGACGATAGCTTTAAATTTAACACTTTTAGCTCTGCTAAACTGATAGGAAGAGTTAATGGGAGTTTTTTCAACAAGTTTTATTCACATTTTAGCTTACAGAGATAACAACAACCAACTATCTACCATTTTCCAACATGGGATCAACAAGGGATGATACTGCAGGCTGACACCAACAAACCATCAAGAACAATTGAGCAACAAAAGAAAGAAATCAAGTATTTTTCATTAACTTCATCCTGCCACTATACAACATTATTAATGTAAATACGGTTTCAAAACTGAGAGAGACAAACAGAAAAAGGTGGGGCTGAAAATAGAAGATGAGGAGAAAATTATAACACTACTGAGTTTCACAACCAGCAGGCAGCGTGCACCACTTTATATTTGCTCAATCGCTAAATTGGCAAACATGCAGAGTTGAATATGTGCTTGTACTCCTGTGTGTGGGTGTGGGTGTGCTCTTCTTGGCCTATTGTTTAGTGTGACTTATTTTGCACGCACACACATGCCTAGAAACATAAACGCACAAAGACATCACCATTACAGTTAGACTTGTTTGACCAGACAGTCTTGCAGCACCAGCTCTGTGCCTTCCTCAAACAATCCACCTCCACAGGGCCGGTGTGTGCGTGTGAGAGCCAGAGAGGGGGGAGACAGAAAAAGAAACCATTGAACCACCAGTACAATATACAGAACAGGCGTGCAGGTGTGTGTGTTCAGCTAGCCCAAAAGCAGGTGTAGTTGACCTCAGTGAAAACAACGAATCAGTTGAGTTTGCCGAGTCCCAATCAGATAAAACCCAAATGTGGATGCAAATGAGGCCCAACAGCGAGCTTTAAAGATGAAAGGACATAACAGCCGCTCTGTAAACCTGCAGAGTTAACGGTACGCCGTGACACAGTGACTGGTCTGTGTTGCCTCAGCAGTATATTTGGTAAAGAAATGCCACTCACAGAACATCTCTATAACCAATGAATGGTTTTATAGAGACACAAGCTGCTTATTATTAATCTGATCATGGAATAAATGGGGAAATGGTCATCGTTTACACACATTTGGTTTTATATTTACATTTTTGTTATAATTATAAAAATGCTGAGGCTTTACCCTAAAAGGAGTCATTATTTTTTGTTGTCACGTTCATTTTATAGTCATTAAAAATAAAAATAAGTAGCTGCTAAACATAAAGCAACATATCTTTGAAATGCATTACATAATCTTCTTATATTTTAGGATATAAGTAAACATATAAACATGATATAAACATGATGCCCATTCAGTGGTCACTAATAAAAGCTTCTTGCATGTTCAATGAATAGAAAACTTTTGTACAAGTGGTGTTTTTCATGCAGGTAGATATGACCTATAATTATGTTTTGAATAATATGCACCTTCTAGGAATGTGAGAGCAACTGCAGATGTAAAAAAAAAAAGAAGTCCATGAAGGTAATGTAGTGTTGTAAAAATAGTGTATATTAGTCCTAAACATGATGTTTCTTAACCCTTACCAAGTAGTTTTGATTCCAAACCCTAACCAAGTGAAGACGTTGACTAAAACCAATCAGGAAGTGACAAAGTTTTTTTTTGTAATATGTCCCCGCTGCTGTTTGTAGGAGCGGTATGTTACAGGAAGCTATTTTCTTTTTCTTCTTCTCTTTCCTTTTCTGTTGCCTCCTTCAGGGGTTGCCACAGTCAATAATCTGCCTACATCTATCCCTGTGCTCTGCATCCTCATGTCCTCTTTCACTCCTTCCATTAATCTCCTCTTTGGCCTTCCTCCTGCCAGGAAGTTCAAACCTCAGCATCCTTCCATACCAATATATTCTCTACCCCAACCCCATCTGCACAGGCCCAAACCATCTTAGTCTGGCCAATATCTAACCGAGTGGTTCTCAAAATGTTTTGACCCCCAAGATACACTGGTGTTTGCGTCCCCCATCCCCATGCAACGACTTAGTGGTTAATTGTGTGATGTAAATGTAAGGCTGGAAAACAGTCAGAATCTTCACAAATAAGGAGGAAAAAAACGGTTTTTGGTGGTTCACCACTCTGGCAAGGTACCTACATGCCCAAAATCAGCTTCTATTACGGCAATAATGTCAAATTTTGATTTTAAGTATGACATGTACTTTGTTTTTTTTATAAATGAATGTGTTAAAAAATTAAGCTGCAAATTTCAAATAGTTATCTCTTCATTAATGGCTTAATTTTGACAGCCTTGGTAAATCTCCCAAATTTATTCAATAAATGTAAGTTATATATTTTTTACAATTATCTGGCGACCCCCTGAAATTATCTCGTGACCCCCAGTTTGAGAACCACTTATCTAATCTATGCTGTTCCTCTTATTTTTTCCATCCTTAAAATGAGTTGTACAGCGGAGTTTAAGTGTTTTCTGCAAGCAGTTAAGGTCTGACTAAATTACTATTGGGTACTGCTTGTATTTAATTAGGTGTTTAATAAGAGAAAGATAACTTAAGTATTTACTGACACAACTGAAATCTTTCAAGCTCACAACAGTGACTCTTAAAATCTGTCTTAATTACTCCTGTGTGGTGATAGTCTCTGTGGTGACTGCTGCAAGCTAGACATTTAATCTCATCTTGTATTGTTTGCTCACCCCTCCTTGTCCCCTCACCAATGAATGGGGTGTGTGTTTGTGAGGAAAATGCTGAGGGGCTTCAAAATAACCCAAGGATTCCACTTGCGGACAAAGTGAGACGGGAAAAAGGGGTGAAATAGGAAGAGTCAAGTTTACATGCTCTTTAGGGTTTATTTTTATACTTTACATTGTAAAAAAATAATCAGTGACTTTATTAAACATGGAGTGAGTGTCATTGTTTGTGAGCCTGTGTGTGTGTTTGCTAAAGGTGCAGTGTTTGCTGCTGCAGGCTTTTCATAGGGTCCGTTACATTTTCTTTCATCCAATAACCTAAACATTAACCTTGCAGCAGCTTTAGCACATGCACAGGAAACCTGTCCATTTAACCCAGTAACATAATTAAAGCTGACTGATAAAACGCTTGTCTTGGAATGCTTGAATATATTGAGAAATCTATTTATTTGTTTTCTCAGCATAAGAAGCAAAAGAACATAGATCTATATTTATCTGTCTTGAGCTAGCTTAGCATAGCTTAGCTTATAATATGCTTACATAAATGGATATCCAAAGTGGCTCTGTCCAAAAAGGGACATGGCTGATTGCATTGTCATTCAAAACTAAACATGAGGTCTACCAGCAAATGTTTTGGAGTGCAAATTAACTGGTGAAGAAACGTAATTTTTACAACTCTGAAAAAACTCTCGCACTTCTGTGAGATACTGTATATTGGAAATGTTTTTGTTTGTTGTTTTTCAGAATTTTTTTGGTCAGTATTATTTCCATTATCCTCATAATCATTTTAATGTAATTTATTATTTTATTGTGATTATGTGTTGATGCCTTTTACTATTTTTAAATATCAGTAATGCCTTTGTTTTATGTAAAGCACTTTGAATTGTCCTGTACATGAAAGGTGCTATACAAATAAACTGCCTTGCCTTGCCTTGCCTATCCATGTGACATCAAATGAAATGTACCTTCCACCTGAATCAACCTATAGATATTATGTTTGTCATATTCTACATAACAATGTACAACTTTAGAAATACACCAGTTCTGTGTTTGGTAACAAAGAGAGGGGATAAACCTGTAAACTCAACACAGGCTGATTTCTCACTGATGACCCATCAGAAACAGGTCCTGGCACATGTTTGTGGGTTATGAGTTAAAAATAAACCACACACACATACATACACTGAGAAAACTGTCCAAACCGATGGTATTTTGCATCTCATAAAAGCATGCAACACGCCTGACTTTGAGGCAATTATCATACCACTCCTTGTGAGTGTTTCGGTTGGAGTGTGTGTGTGTAAGAGGACACACGCGAATACACACCAGGCAGGTACATCAAGTAACGGCACATACCAGAAACTAGCTGAGACCGTTGCTGGGTTTGAGAAGAGTGACTATGCGTAATTACGCACTGGTGCTCAATGTTATATTTTAATCTTTAAGAGAAATTTCTAGCCAAGTTGGGTATTTGCATTGTTTGTGATATATTTTCATTTACAGTCAGTAATTCCTAAAATTATTATCTTTCTGTAGAATGTTGTTGCGCCTTAATCTGACAAAAATAATCGAGGGAAATAGTATTTTGTGCGGTTTAAAGTCCGTATAATGCTGCCAAAAGGATACTGGAGTTGGATAAAGTCTAACTTGCCCATTTTCCCATCTTAAAATTATTTAATATTTTTTTAAGCAAAACTCTTGGTTCATTTAACACGTTTTTAAAACCCCATTAAAATAACATTTCCTTCACTTCATCCAAATGTTCCGGTTTAAAACTCTCAAGGATGTAGAAGTCAATGATTAAAAGTTAACGGTGATGAGACGAGGGGAGGAAGAGACACACACAGAGGCAAAGATGGGGGAAGGGTGTAAGAGAGAGGGAGAGAGGTCGAGGGTGTAGTCCGTTACTTGTTATCTGATACCGGCGTGGTCTTACAATAAAAACTCCGCCGATGGCAACAATGGGGATTGTTCTCAATAAGAAGGGGGAGAAAGAATTATTGGGTAGAGGTGGACTCCCTCAGCTCGTCATTTAAATGTAAAATTGGTGGGTAAACACTGACCGTTAAATAAGCTTGCACTTCGGATATGTAAACGAGGATAACAGGCCGTTAATTTAATTCATGTCAAGGTTAATAACTTAAGATAGATAACGTTTATTTTAAGGGTGAGAAGGCAAACTGAATGTTGACAGCGCAAAAAAAAAAAAAAAAAGCTCGAAATTAAACATCTAAAACACATTATTTCCTAATCAAAGTGATATATAAGAACCCTTTAACTTTTCAGAAGGCTACACAACAGGCCTCCATTTAGTTTTATGAGTCGGTGCAGTGCGTAAGCGAACAAGGAAGAATACTGCAATCAGGGGTTGAAGGTCGATTAGAAAAGCAACGGGCTCTTCTGATTACTTTAAGGCCGCAGCCATGGTAAATACCAGATAGGACGTGATAAAACGAAGGAGAGAAAAAAAAGGAAAAAGTCCCCTTCGAGCAGTCATAGTTTCTTTTCTTTCCTTGTAATGAAATCATAAGCTAAAATTGACAAACTTACCCCTCTGACGTGGAGTCATATAATATATATATATATACACTGAATATAAATAAAAGTTAAATACAACCTTAAAATCGCGCATTAACACAATTTTTTACAACGCATCTTTGCTTTAAATGAAGGAACATTCTTTCTGGCCCACTGGGTTTCCCGTTATTCGGTGGCCCTTGTTGCCCCGTTACAATCACTACTGGACCCCTCCCCACCTGCCTCACCGTCATTCCCGGCGGATTCCCAAACAACGTAAACCCTTTAGATCATAGCGTAAACACACAAAAAAGCGTAAATTCCCACTTTCGCTTTAGATTGCTGCGTTGTTTCAAACAACAATGAAGATATAACTCATTACAGCAGCGTGGACTCACCTGGGATGTAGACGTCCCCTCGCTCATGATCAGGGAGTTCACTCCAGTTCCGCTTTCCAGGCGAAACATTCGTCTTTTTCACCAGAAAGGCCCTCGGCATTCTTAATTTGTCGCAAACTAACCCGTCCTCTTTTTTTTGGTGGATGAAGAAACCGCTTTCCCGGCCTGAAGTCAGGTAACAGTTTCAAATCAGGAAACTGATGAGTTGGATGAAGACGACTGGTGACGGTCCTGTCTGCGTCCTCCTTGCACCTTATATTTTTTGCTTCGCAAATAATGGCCCAGTTTTATGTAACCCTTTCCACCTTTTCCCTTCGCCAGATTTAGTTTCTAGCTCTAAAATAAAGTCTCCCAGCGTCGGGACAGGTGAGTCGGCTCAGGTGAGCAACAGTCAATGACGAGAATCATCCGCGGAGTCCCGAAATAACGGGAGTAGGTGAGAGGGCTGGTTTGGAAAAAAACAAAACAAAACATCAAAAAAACAAAAAAAAACGGCAGATATCCCTGATGGCACACACACACATACACGCAGTCGACAGAGGTGGGTCAAAAAGTAGCACAGGTACTCATTTAAAAAGCAGGAAACTGCCACCAGCGCGCATGCGCCACAGAAATAACGGTGACAACAAGCCCGAGAGAGCCTGGGTAAAACCTCCGCATACCTGCTGAACCGGTTTACCCCTCCTTTCGGTCTCAGTTTTTCCTTTCCTCTTTTCTCCACCTCTTCTCCATTCCGCTTTAAGGTGGGAACCCCTGAGAATGAAAAGAAAAACTTAAGAGCGAGAGTGTATGGAAGAGCACGCGAAGGTCAGTTATAAGATAGGCTAGACAGGCACACACACTGAGCTACATGAACACAACAGACAGAAGGCCCAAAAGCTACAGGTTTTATTTTGAGTTCCTTTAAGGTCAAAACAACACCATCAACATAACAAATGTGTCCAAAAGAAAGCGTCACTTATGACAGCTACACATGAGAAAGATGAAATAATATGGAAAATAACAATTAACAAATAAATCCAGAAATGTTTACATTGATTGACTTTTTTGTTGCAAACAATGTGAACCCCAAGTATTTCATGTTTTATTTGGTCAATTTCCTTTATTTGATTATATTATATCTATTTTTGCATTTTAGGCCTGCAACAACAAAACAAAACTTATGCTTTTACCTCTTTGTAACGTTTATTTCATTCATTTTATTGTCTTGCATCATTCTGCAAACATGTTTTAAGCAAACAGTCCAGAGTTGTCTTCTAATTCTTTGATTACAAACGATCCATCCACATGTGCTTTATGGGAAGATATGTCACGACTGCAGGCAGGCCAGCGTCCACTGTCCTCTTCCTTTTGTCATGTGTGTAGAATGCTGTTTTGCGTTGTCTTATATAATGTATAGACATCTATGGAAAATGTCATAAAGGTAGCATGTAGCTACAAAATCTCAGTGAACATTGGTCCTTTTCATTATAGCTCTAGAGAACATGGCCTCCATTTATATAAGAACAAAAAGGACTTAGAAGACTAAGTGGTCTGACCATAACATACATTTCCAAGTGTGATGGTCTATCCCAGATGCCTCTGAGTCCAGAGAAGTTGACATTGCCTTCGGACAAGTTCAAGTGCACAGAAAATCTTTTAAGGGTAGTTTGTAAATGTAAATCTGTTTTGTAATGCATAAGAAACGTTTCCCACAGTAACCCCAGTTACTGATGAGCAGTGTTTTTTGAGGCACTGCTGTTTGATCAGAGATCACAAGCATCCAACTTTAGTTTGCACTCTTGTGTTTTACACTCTCAAATTCTTTTAGATGCCTTGAACTGTTTCATGATTTTGCTCTATAACAATAAATATGCAACTTTCTTTTAATCTTTGTATAAGAAAAGTTGTTTTCTGACAGTTTAGTGATATTTAAAAAGAATGTTTGGTCAAAAACTGTGACTCTGTCTCCAAGTTTTGGTTAAATAAATGAATAAAACATGATAAATGAAATCATAACATAGGCAGTTATGAGTAGAGTAGTGTATATACATCTAGTCTTAATTTGTTTTTTTCCTCCTGCCTGCTGATGACTCTGCCCATGGTGTGTTTTCCCACACACATACACACTAAGCTGGTAGTATGCAGCCACATCTAGTAAAAGTTATTTTTAGTTTTTGTAAGCATTTTTAAATAGGCTGTTCAGTCTCATTAAAGGATGGTGCCATTTAACCCACTTTCTAATACATTGTCCTGCCTCATTTAGATTAATAAGAGAAATTAAAATAACTACAACGGCTGTTTGCGGCAGCCTGAAAGGAGGCTTTGTTAGAGGACTGTTGCATGTAACTAAATAAGTTGAAACTAAAAGTAGAATGTTACATTTTCTTTTCTTTTTTTTTTATTTTGATCTTATTTTAAATTTAATGTGTTCATCTTCCTAACCCTCTATGGCATGACTTTTTATTTTATGAGGAAAAAAATATTCCACCCTAGTTTTGGGAGTTTGGGGGGGTCCTTATGATATATCAATGAGAAAATCTGCCCCCCCCCACAAGATTTTGGTTTGTTGCCTCAGGGCAACAACATGCTATAAGGGTAGTAAAACGCC
>JBAFTA010000006.1:7184397-7195199 GCA_036919975.1 Melanotaenia parkinsoni | reverse complement strand
GGTTTAATATTGGATGTTGAAGTTATTGAACATGTGTCTCACACTTTTCATATTCTTTGATAGCAGCAGTCTGGGATGGGCCGTTTTTGAGTCCAGAGTCACATCCACTGTGTTGAAGAAATATGTAGAGAAGAGTTTTAGCCTCATTTAGTCATGTGTGTAAGCTGTCAATTGTAGTTTGGACAATGAATTAGTGCTTTATTTTCATGAATACTTTATTAATCCCCTGGAGGAAATCATTCAAATTTGCATAATTTTGCCTTTACTCCAAGTTTTATGAATAATTCCATCCAAAACTCAGTTAAACCCACAAATTCAGGTCATACATTTGCAAGATAAACAAAAACCTACAAAAAAAAACAAAACAAACAAAAAAAAAAACTTGTGTTAAGGTAACAAAAGGACTTGGACAATAGGACAGTAAAGCTGATGTTTTGCCATTAAAGCTAAATTTAAGCATTTGTGATTCATTCTAACTGGTTTGAGTTTAATATGAAACATCCTGCCTGCATACATTATCATGCACGTTACTTTTGCCTCAATAATTTGTTATTGGTAGAAATAAACATGCAATTGTTCAGTTTTCTATCATCATTTTGCCACTTAAGATCACCCCATTTTTTAAATACTTAGTTGTGAATATGTTAAGTTATAGTGTACAAAATATTTCTAATTAAGATTTTTTTTTAGTAAAATATTGTGTTTCCCAATAATTTGTGCTTCCATCTGTACAGTTGTAATATAAACAATTTCCTTCCTTCCTCCAGTAATGCTTCTGCATTCTGATTTTTACATCTAAAGATATTTAAGAAATATCTGTAGTTAAAAAAAAAGCTTGTGAATAATAAAAATGGTTTGAATAAATAATTATCCACTTCAACAAGAACTCCTTGTTTAAAAAAAAAAAAATTAAAACACTGTCTCTGCTAGTTGTCCCTCTCTTGTATCCAAATAGCGCAACCTAGGTTGAATTCACTACTAACAGGAAACCTGAAAAAACACACCCTCCCTACATCCGAAAATGTGTTATTCAGTGAGCAGGTAGATTTGGGTAAAATGTAATATTATCAACCCTCTTCATGTAATGATGATAATAGATAATGATGCATTCAAGGAAGTGGGAAGATGCTGTTGCTTTTTGTGTTACTGTTAAATATTAAATGTTTACATTTCAATAAGATGGATAACTAAATTACGTAATATTACTTTATCAGTACTTTCTTTTAAATGTTTTTCACTTTCAAATTTGAACTCTAATTGAGGTTGGTCAATAATTTACTGGCAATACAAAAGAAATTTTCCAATTGTCATCGAATGCGCTTTCAGTCAAGTAGCTGCGGTAACGTCACAAAACGTCGGTGAAAAAATCGGTAATATATTAATTCTCAATGTTAGCTGCAAAAATTCAAAATAAAACACATTGGTATGGAGTGACAATAAAGTCCAGAGCTTTTGGACCGGAAATGTGAGGGTAATTATGGCTCCGTTAACTGACCAGCAGCAGACACGTTACTCAGGTGTGTTCAAAAAGTGATTAACAACAACGTTAAAAGGTGGAAAGGTAGCCTCCCAGCGGTTCATGGTCCAACTGCAGACGAGGAAATTGTAAGTATTTAATAATAATAAATTATATATGTTTTCTTTTTACTGAAACTTCAGGGAATTGTGTCAGCTAGTTTGTGGAAAAGGGGATAGTAGATTACAAGTGATAGAAAATGAATGCACCATTTTAGTAGAAACTAAAATAAATCAAATTAAAGTTCCACAAAAAAAAAAAAAATGTATTTAGTGATTGAAACAAGAACTGCTGAAAGACATTTCATGTGTGTAACATACGTGCATACTCCTGTACTCTCTTCATCCCTGCGGAAAAAAACAAATATATTCCCAAAATGTTAAATCTTACCATAGATTTAATTAGAAAGTTTATGGTGATTATTATATCAGATATTATTGAATCAGTTTTGATATATTTAAGGTGGAAATGGAGTGAATACTCACTATGTTGTGTTCGGGCTAGACTGTGTCCCAGTACTGGAGCAGGATAACCTGTATAACAGTATAATGAGATAAAATGAGTTCACTGAGATTTTAATTAACTGTTTTAGGACAAAAAGAAATAACATGCACTTAATTTACAGACCTTTAAATTTGATCACATTGATGCCAAATATCAGAATGAACAACCCCAAATAAAGTCTACCACTAGAGGGCAGTGTTTTACTGCATAATCAAAAGGTAAATGATACTGTTAGACTCCAAATATGTAATAGTGTGTTTTTCAGTGACACAATCCAGATCCAGGCTTTCACACACATTTCTATTGACTGAATTATTCAGGTTTTAAGAGAAAGTAAAAAAAATGCTCCCTGTTCTTGTATGCCAGCGTGTTTATCCTGGTCTGTTTGGAATGAAGCCACATGTTTTATATTTCACTAACCAGTTTCTATGACATTCTTTAGCTCTTGCTGTAACTTTTCCATCAAATCTGCCAGAGATTTGTAGACTGCTGCAGTTCCTAGGTCCGTGTTCAGTGACACTCCTGACCAGTCTTTGGCATTCGGGGGTTTTGAGAGGACGGGGAATGTCTAGGAACAATATGGAAATAAATAATAGAGATATCTAGAATGTCCACCTGAATTTGTCTTCTCTATCTATAACTGAACCTTAAATCCTCACCAACCTTAACACAGTGTATGTGGTCATCTGACTGGGCAAGCTCAGCAAGAGCGCTTTGTTTCCCTCTGAGTTCTTCGACCTCCTTCTCAAGCTGCCGTATCATAGAATCGGCCTGGTGCTCTGCCGCCCTCCGGCTGATATCCATCACCTCTACCAGGTCTGCCTGGGAGCGTTCGATGGCAGAGGCCAGCATTGAGAACAGACACACACTGCTTGCCGTCTCTCGGTCCACTGTCATCTGCAGGGTTTGATCATGTCATTTATATCTGCACTGCAATCAACATTTTAAGTAGTAAAATTCATTAGTGTAGTCACCCAACAAATCACAGTCAACTATTTATGTATTCTGTATCTGTTTTGCAATGTGAGGAGTAATTGGAATTCCTGGAATTAGGAAACTGTCGGAAATTTAATGTACACCCTAAATTTTGGTAAAAAAACAAAACAAAATAAAACGAAACAAACAAAAGACGGTTTAAACTCTAAAAATTTAAACAATAAAGCAAAATACAAGAAACAAAACAAAAAACAAACAAAAAAAAGTGAGTACAATCAAATATTTTGCAAGAAATAAAAAACAAAAGAAAAAACAAGCCATAAAAAAATTAACTAAATGTTACTAAATGAATTTAGTTTAAATTTATTTAAAGTGTTAAAACCCATAAATATAAGGAGATACAGAATTCATCACAATCTCAAATTTGCAGAAACCTGAAGTTGAATCATGAAATCCTGAAATGTTGGATAATAAAGTGAATAAGAAAGCTGGTGTCTATATGTTTGTGTAACAGAAACCTGGAGGACTTATAGTTTTAGCTGTACAACGGTGGTATATATACTAAATTATTTGTGTGTTTTACCTCCAGTTCAGTCACTGAGATCTTTATCTCTTCAATTTTACTTGTCCTCATATCGATCAACTCCTGGATCTCCTGCTCCGACACCTTTACCTGTTCCTACAAACACACACAGTCATGTTTCCATCACTTCAGAGGACGTTAAATTCCTCACTTACACTGATTGTTCCACTGATTTGCTGTTTGTCCCCAAAACAAATTCAAGTCCTGTTTCCACTATGAAGGACACAACTACATGTGCATTAACAAAAACTCCCATTTCTGTTAATTGTTTATAAAGATGGCTTATTTTTCTCACATTGGGGGTCTGATGGTTGATCCTTTAACTCAGATATCTCCAGTTATCACTGTGAAACATTTACTTCACTTTCCTTTTATTTATTTTGGTTAATAACCACATATTTATTATATATCAGGCTGTATTTAAGCCTAATAACCAATGTTAGCATGATTAGATACTAAAAGAATGTGGAAAACACTGAACAGTACAGCTGCTTAGCAGGGCTGCATGTTTTCCTGATGTCGTGCAGCCCTACTGTTCAGTAGTAAAACACTGATGTTCCAACCGTGTTTACAGGTTCAATCTCATAACGCGGCAGGACATGGATCATGTAGTTATGGTGCCTGCTTAAGACCAGCATAAGATTTTATTTCTTTATTTATTTTTACTTTTGTGTTAAGTTCAGTGAGAAACTTGGCAAAATAGTTTAGAAAAATAGTTTTTTTACATTCAGTCTTGAGCTTCAGAGATGCTATTGTTACACCTCACATTCAGTAAGTGTTATGTTCTGTTTCGTGTTCTGGTTTGTCTGTTTTATTATGAAGTCCCTAACTCTCCTCTAGTTTCAGGTACATGTTCCTTCATGACATTGTGTCTCCCTTTTGAGTGTCTGTCCTGCCTTGATTGATTCCACCTGTTACCCATTACCTCCTGTGTATATATTGTCTGCGTGTTCCCTTGTCTTGTTGCCAGATGGTTTTCTCATGCTTCCTTGTCATGACCAGGGATTAAGCAAGCCTATTAAACATTTTTCCAGCCGCAATAGGAACACATCTACTCTCATTAAATGAGTTAAACTTCATCTTGTTGTCTGTCATCATGCATTTGGGTCCCCTGCCTGAACGTTTCATTACAACTGGAAATGAGGATAATGGGAGTACTTAAGAATAAGTATTTTTCAGGTTGGTGTCTCGTGGTGTTAGCTCTCCATTTAGTTACTGTGTGATCTCATACAGGGCTGGGCAATTAAATCAGTTAATTCGAATTTGCACTTTATGATCATTTGTTTTATGAAAATGTGGATTTGTTTCCCTCCCTTTAATATGCATGGCCAACACTCTTGTTAGGATGGAGAACACAGCAGCAGTCCACAAACTCCCTCTAAGAGATGACCAACATCAGGGGAATTATTTTGACAGGGTTTCATAAGAAAGTGGAAAGAATTCTCAGATCCAGTTGCATTGCATTTTTCTAAAGGCACCATATCTCTAAAATATGGTGCCTTTATATATGGTGTGCAAGCCTGACTTTATGCACGTTATTCACTTTTTTTAAATCAAATTGGAAATCTAATTTGGTGTGAAAAAAATTTAGAGATTTTATTTTTTTGCCAAATTTTGAAAAATTTGAAGGATATTCTGCTACATGTCGTGATGGTTTGGATTTCTGAATGTAAGGAAATATTTGCTATTACATCAACCATTACCTTCTTTGTAACAGTTTGTTGTTTTTCCTCCCACAGCGATTGTGTCCTTAAGATTTAAGGTGTAAACGTTCCTAAGTTTTCATGTGTCATTCATTACATCATTATCTTTTATAGTTTTCCAACCTTAGTTTCCATCCATTTGCTCTCAACGGTCACAGTGTCATGGTCATAATGGTCCTCCATCTCACATTCAGGACAAATGCACACGTGGTCGGTCCTGCAATAAATCTAGGAGCAGTGAGAGAAAGAGTTGCAGTGTTTCTCAGTAATGATGATGACAACATTGTAAAGATAAATTAGGAACCATGCATACCGTTATTCCCCTCTTGTGACTATCACAGACAGGGATGTCACGGCTACTAGCGGCCCCACTTAAGGTGAACCTTCTGCGGCTGCTGGAGCGGGACCAAGGGTGTGGAGTTGGTAGAGGTGCGTTAGTATAACCTGTGATGGCACTGTGGTTTGGTACTGATGAAGCCTGGGAGTTTTTGACTGGTAGAAGCAATGCTGTAATGGTCTCATCTTCAGAAGAAGAGGATTTAAGAAAAAGAAAATGGTATAAATCCTTTGGTCAAGTGAATCTAAAACAAGTTATATATTAATTAAAGTTGGGTGTCTTTCTTAGCCGAACATTTAGCTCTTTTTACAGTAATGTATATCATTGTGAGGTTGCATTCATGCAATAAGCATAATATGATATTTTCCAGACCCAAATCAGGTATTTTTAATGCCTACATCTAATCACTGAGTTATTCATTTCTAAACCTCACTACATGGCAACTTCAAACAGAAATAAAGAAAAACAACTGTTTTGCCAGATTAATGTGAACTTTATTCCATCACTAAACTAAACATAATTTTTGTTCTCAGTTGCTCTTCACTTCTGATTCAGTCTGTTGTGTAAGTTTTAGAAATGAAAAATTACTGCATACAAAGGAGTGTAGTGTTAGAGTGCCTTAAAACACACTCTCGCAATGTACCATATAAAAATCTTCTGTTTTTCATTTAGCATAAAACAAGTCCCACACCTGATGAATAAGACACAAACAACACACACAAAAGAAAAAACACTTGCAGGAAATTATGCTTTGAAAGTCTCACTAGCGATAGAGAAATACTCTAAATATAGTTTGAACAATCATGTATAAAGGTTGTTTTATTGAGTTCTAGTTTTGGTGCATTACATGCCCTGAGTTTTACATTATAAGTGTTCATTTATGTATTTTCACACTTCTGATATTCCTTACGTAACATATAAATCAATCAGTAGAAACACTCTGGCTTACCCTGAGCAGACGCCTCACAGGTCTGTGTTTGGTGTGTCTTTGGCAGAGGGCGGGGCAGCTTCTTCCTTAGGTCACCAAAAAAGTTATGCGGCATGCCTCCATCTCCCTTTCCTCCCTTCCGTCGTCCTTTCTCCTTCCCCATCACGCCGTCACCTCTCATGGATTTGAACTGCTCGGTGATTTCTCGTAGCGTCCTGTTGATCTGGAGGTCCGGTCGCTTCTGGAAGGTCTTCTTACATAGAGGACACTGGCAAACCTGTAAGTAGAAGGATGGATGCAATTAACAAGAACATAGAAAAGAAGAAATATGAAAGAAATAGAGCAGAGAGGATGAATCAAAAAAAGGAGAAGAAAAAATAGGAAAGAACAAGTGAGTGAAAAAGAAATTAAACAAAGGGATGGGAAATAGATGAAGGAAGCTCTAACAATCACAAACCTTAGCTCCAACCCAGTATCTGCTGATGCAGGACATACAGAAGCTGTGGCCGCATGGCGTGGAGACAGGGTTTGTGAACACGTCTAAACATATGGAGCACTGGAACTGCTCATCAGACAGAAAGCTGCCAGATAAAGACATCCTGAAACAGAAGAGAGAGTTATCTTAGATAGAAATAGAAAAAAAAGAAAAAAAAAATAGTCGCTTGATTTTCATCGGGAACAATCGTTTAATTAATCAACTGGAAAAAAAAGAAATCAGAATTAGAAGAAATCTGGGTCCTTTCCAGGTCTTGAAATTCAAACTGAATAAACCCTTAATAAACTACAATATGTTGAATGAAATAATTATGTTGTTTGATTACTGTTGATTTAATTATTATTATTTTTTAAAAAAAAAGCCAAAATGTAAATGCTCATGAACAACTAAGTACATCCCATGACTGAATAACTTATAGAAATACCTTTAGTGACAGAAACATGAAGTTATAATTTTTCTGTATGAATTCTTAAACTCTGATACTGTGCAGAATTTTGGTCCACTCTGCTATGTCATGTTTTTTAAGCTTGTTTGGTTTGCAGGTTTTTTATTATTTTATTGTGGATTTGCTGCTTTGCTTTCAATTATTATTCTGTTGCGTGACCCAATTTTAAACAGACCTTAGATGTAAATGACGCTCAGTGGGACTTCAGCTAAGGTTAAACAAAACTGCTTAAAAAAATAATTAGGTTTTAGCTGGTATGTTTCTTTTCCTATTTTTTTTTTTAGAGATAAGAGGCTTCCAAATCCTCCATTAGCCATTCTTGTCCAGTGCTTCTTTTGTTTCACTGTCACAAACTTTAACATGTAACATGCTAACCGAGGCCTGTAGTCTTTAGAGTTTTTGCTGTTTTTCTGAGCTTTGCACAGTTTGACCTTGGAGTAAACTTGCAGGGATGTCCACTGCTGCAAGACTGCAAATTGATTGTTTTCCATTTTTGCATAATCTATAGTGTTTCACTGCTGAATGATGGACTCCAAATAGCTTGAAAACAGTCTCAAAACCCTCTTCGTACTGGGGAGCAGAAACTATTGCTTCTCTAGGATCTTCACTGATGTATTTTTCCCTTGGCATTGTGTTAATACATTTGATCCAGATCAGCAAATTTACAAAACCTCTACTTTTGAAGAGATGCTTACATTTTTTGATTATCTGTTAATCCAGGGGTGTCGAACTCCGGTCCTCGAGGGCTGCAGGTTTTCATTGTTTCCCTGGTCTAACACACCGGACTGAATTAAGGAGTTATTGTGCAGAAGTTGACAAAAAGCTGTTGGGTCCATTTGGTTTTATTCAGGTGTGTTGGAGCAAGGAAATAACTAAAACCTGCGGGATAGTGGCCCTCGAGGACCAGAGTTTGACACACCTGAGTTAATCAGCTGCATTTGATTAGCAACACCTGGCTCCTATTTACCATCTTAATTCCTATGGACACAGTGAGGACGTGTTTAGTCTTTTTCATATGCTGCTCATATATTTAGGCTTAGATTTTGTTAAAGAAATCATTATTTTGGTTTTAGGAACAGGTGAGAACCAGACTTTCTTTTTATGAGTCCCTTTTTTTTTTAAAGATGACTGAATCTCCTTTTTGCACAAGAAAACCTGGTGGGAGGAATCTTGATCATCTTTTACTAGCTTCTGAAAAGGTGAGCCCTTATTTTAATTTCCTGGAGGGTTTTCATTGACCATTAACTTCAGGTAGCTGCTGCACTTTTTTTTTTTTGTTTAACATGTTTGTTAATGAACACTGTCACCGGTATTAACTATCAGAACATGAGAAGTTTAGTCCGGGGTGCCCAAGTCCAGACCTCGAAAGCTATTTTTCTACAAATTTTAGATCAGGGGTGTCCAAAGCTTATTGTCGAGGGCCACAATCCTTCAGGTTTTCAATGTATCCCTGCTCCAACACACCTGACTCAAAGGGATCCATCAGCATATAAAGTTCTGCACAGTGGCTCATTAATTTGAGTCAGGTGGGACAGGTAGACATAAAAAACCTGCAGGTTTGTGGCGCTCAAGGACCAGAGCTGGACATCCCTGTTTTAGATGTATCCCTTCTCCAACACGTCTGATACAAATGGCTAAATTCCCTCATGTGCATGTCACTGAGCTCTGCAGAGGTCAGTATCGAGGCCTTCATTTGATTCAGGTGTGTTGGAGAAGGAATACATTTAAAAGTTTCAGGATAGTAACTCTAGAGGACTGGAACTGGGCACCCCTGGTTCAGTGATATAAAGTCACGGTGGTATGGTGTGATGGTAAAATTAACGAGAGGATTGAGAATGTCATGATCTTGCTTTGTTCATGGTTTTTGGTTTTTATGTTTTTGTGGTTAGTTCTGTTTCCTGTTTGTAGTTCCTTCTCTTGTATGTTCTGTTTTGCTTTGTTTCCTGTTCATTAGTTCACCTGGTTTGATTTGTTTATTCACTTCACCTGTAAATATATATATATATATATATATATATATATATATATATATATACCCCTTGGTTTCATTTATGTCTTTAAATTTTAAATTAAAAGGCAGATTGCCGTTTGAGAGCTAAATAGACACATTATGTAAAGCACGTTTATCTATCTTTGCCACCACAAACCAGGATCAGTTGACTTGAGGAATGAAGTGAGGCAAGATTCTGTCTTCAACTGTCACGTACAGTGTGTTCAAGCACGTACAGATATTTTTGTACATGTCATCAAAATGCCTTAGTAAAACTCTGACACCAAAGAAGAAAGCCAGTGTTACAAAACCTAACACCTGAGGTTTCAAATAAAACTAGATAAGAACACCTGTAAGCACCTAAATTTTCTCAGTTGTGGACCCAGGCCTGGACTGGCCCACAGGAGGAACATGAAAATTCCCAGTGGCCTGGGCCCTAAATGGCCCAACTGACTGGCTTGTCAAAAAAAAAAAAAAAAAAAAAAAAATCACATCTGTAAGATGTCGATTGGAACATCCATAGACACAGCACAAATGTACAATTTCTTTCCTGATATGAAAAGCTCTGTTTTACAGCTGAGCCGGTCGAAGTATGACTGCTTTGTTTATATTTTTTGCAACACATGAATGTCACTGACGTGCAAGTCACATGATCATTGACAAAAGCTTGAGTCTTATTTCAGTTGTGACATTATGAACTGTAACCTTTAACATACAAACCTGCAGAATTTGGTATGTAGCTTTTGTTTTGTTTTTTGTTTTGTTTTGTTTTGTTTTGTTTGTTTTTTTGCACTTTCTCTTAGCATTTCTGCTTCTAACTTTGGAGGGAACTTACTTGGACAACCACCCCTGGGACGATTGGCAGTTTTCTAAAGTATTTTCCACTTTTGAAAATCTATCTCACTGTAGTTTATCAGACTCCAGGTTGTTTGGAAATGAATGTAAAGTCCTTCTCAGATTCATGGACAGGAACTCTGTAAGATCATTTAGTAAAAGGAAGTGAGCTAATGAACAAATGGAGCATTTTCATTTATTTATTTTTTCTGGTAAATGGCACAGTACTGACGGAAGAGATTACTACCAGTATCTGAAGCTTGCTGAAGAGAATTATTCAACCAGAAAACTTTCTAAAGTAAAAAAAAAAAAAAAAAAAAGCGCTGTCAGCTATATTAACTGATATATATATTAGAGGGGACTTTTGGCACCATGAAGAGGACAGTCATCTGCTTTATCCAAAGTAGTAAAAAACTAAAAAGATTTTAATCATTGATAAAAGGTGGACAGCCATGCACTGTTGAGGCTTTATTTTAATAATAGTTTAATCAGTTAGTCTATTATTATTATTATTATTATTATTATTATTA
>JBAFTA010000006.1:7149601-7180159 GCA_036919975.1 Melanotaenia parkinsoni | reverse complement strand
ATATTCTGTCCATCTACATAGATTCATTTTTGATAAATAAATATATTCTGGGTGTTAAAAAAAGAATAGATGTCTAAATATACAAGATTAATTAATTTAGTACATCTTGCTTAAGCAGTAAAACTACAAAAGAAATAAAAATATGAGGAAGTATATTTATTTATTAGAAGAATTATGAAATATACAAAAAAAACAAAAGACCGAATCTGATGACTCTGTAATGTCCGTAAACGAGTAAACACTCCTGAATGTTTTGACTGAATGTGTGACAGAACAACACCAGGAATCATAACAACAAATGATCACAATCTGGTGGAGGAAACTCCTGTTCTCATCGGTACATGGACGTTTCATTCAGATTAGTATCGCTGCATTTAAAATCACGTTTTCAATACATCTGTAGCCAGTAACCCTTTCTGTGTCCCAGTTCTCCTGCCCTCTCATCTTCACGTCCATAGCTGACACGTAAATGCAGCCACCTTCAAGTGTGCTCACAAAAACCCACAGATTTATTTAAAACCTATCAATTTATTTAAAACAAAGCTCAAATGTTGGCAAATGAGTAACCAGACAAGTAACCACTAATGACTTCTTTTACTTATGTCTGATGTCTCAAATGTTGGATTGTGTGGATGATTTTTGTGGTTTTATGTTGTCGTTTTCGCACTAATGTGCAGAAGATGCATAACAAACTGTCTTGGCAAACTGTGGAGGCAAAAGTAAAATATAGTCTTCTGTTGTTCATGTACAAAGGCTTGGCAAATAACACACAGACTCATTTTAAAGGTCAGCAGCAGCATAGTTCCAAGCCCAAAATGTAATTTCATGAAGAAAACGATCCCATACAGGGCGGCTGTAGAATGGAATTTACTCCCATCCAGTGTTAGGCAAATCAAAAATTTATCAACTTAAAGCAGAGATTCTTAGAGACAAACTATTAATTATATTAATTGTCACTATTATACTGGAGTAATATGTATTTTTGTATTCTGTGCAACTGTTTAAATGTGTCTTATGGCAGTTTTGCATTCCTGTCTTTTACTGTCTTTGACTGATTTTATATATGCATTTAATGAATTGTAACTTTGTAAACTGATTTTGGACCCCAGGAAGATTAGCAACCACTGTTGCGGAAGCTAATGGGGATCCAAACAAATAAACGTAAAGGCCATATTGTCCGTTATGTCCAAACCACGGTCAGCCAAAACCACATCACCTGGTTTCAGCAGAAGTCCACTGTTCCAGGCAGAAATGGAGGATTAAGCATGCACTAATTACAAAGCTCCTGCTGCAGCCGAGTACACAACGGGGGGGGCAAGATGAAATATTTGTCAGAAATTCTGAATAAGATGGAGATTAAAAAGACAGATGGAGATTAAAATGACGAGAGCTACTGCCAAACTGATGTAAACACACCATGGGTACACCCAAAATGCCATTAACTCCCACAATTCTGTGCGTTCATGACGTCTGTGCGGATTCTCTATAGAACACAGATGAATTATTATTCACAAAATTATTCCCAATTTATTTTCACTTAACAGAATGTGAAGTTGATGTCACACTAGGATTATTAAGATAAGTTATTGGGTTTGTTTTTACAATATTACTCAAAAATGTAGTTTATAATGTGCAGGAACCTGAGCAGAGGTAGAGGTTAGAGTCAGTAAATAAAGTGGTTTTATCTATGTAGTTTACCTTGTTCACTGGCAACACAACTCAGTCTCGTCATTTCTTGCCCCTTCCACCCAGTTTTAGCCAAAGTGAACCAAAGCTGAGCAAATATGTGTAAAGGGGACCAATTCATATGTAAAATAAACCCATCACAGTTTGATAAGCTTCCATGAGACCATGTTGCACACATGTTGAAGGCGCGTGACTGTGCATCTATTCTGTATTGATACAGCTTTATAAACAAATGTCTACCTGTTGACGCCTTTTGCTGCTATTTAGCAGTCTTACTTATTTGAACCAATCAGAGGTGATGGTTTCTCTTGATTTTGTTGGTTCTTTTGCTTTGTTTCACAAAAGACAAATCCAAGTAAAAGAAAATCTGATTCACAGTCGAGTAAAACAGTTAACAAATAAAAAGTTAAGATTGTCCAGCTCAGCTGTTGTCTGTTCTCTAATTTTTGCACTTCTCCCTCTTTGTGTTGAAACTTGTTGTCGTCTTTCAGGTTCATGCTAACTATCAAGCAACCACCATTTTATGTTGCTGTGATCCTTCACTCTGTATGTGGGAAGAGGGATGGATATGTTAAACTGGTCTAATAGGTACTATGGCCACCCCCTCTGATTTACCTTTTAGAAACTTAATATTAGCAAATATCAATTAAAATGTGATCATCTGGCTGCACGGTGGTGTGGTGGTTAGCGCCGCAACCTCACAGCAAAAAGGTCGCCGGTTCGTATCTCGGCTGGGGGTAGGTTCGAACCTTGAGAGCGGTGGCCTTTCTGTGTGGAGTTTGCATGTTCTCCCCGTGTATGCATGGGTTCCCTCCGGGTACTCCGGCTTCCTCCCACCATCCAAAGACATGCATGTTAGGTTAATTGATTACTCTAAATTCTCCATGTGTGAATGGTTGTTTGTCCCCTATGTGTTGGCCCTGCGATGGACTGGTGACCTGTCCAGGGTGTACCTGTACCTGTTAATGCTGGGATAGGCTCCAGCTTACCCGTGACCCCTAATGGACCAAGCAGTTCAGAAAATAAATGAATGGATGTAATCATATTGGACTATCTGCATACTTGGGCTGATGTCATAAACCAGAAAAATTATAAATGAATTTAAAACTGTTGGTAAACTAATAAATACAACCTGAAAAACCTTTATAAATGCTGCAGTTATTTTCTAAATAACTAACATATGAGTAATTAATTACAGCTTTGAAGTTACTTGGCCATTATTAACAGCTGCTTTTAATTCCATTTCTTGCTGCTATAAATAACTATTATTAACTGCAACAACATTAATAACAACTCTAAAATATGAACTATGTTTTTGCATGAGTCATTGTTGGCATTAAGACTATAAATACCTCTAATCGTTCCACCCCTCTGTCAATCACCCCTCTGTGATCAACACAGGACTGTGGGAAAAGTGGCAGCTACGTGCAGAAGCCTTTTGTTGCCGGCCTTCTTATAACTGTTCTTTATCTTTTTGTGTGATAATGTGTATTTTTGTTTGTTTGCTTGGCTTCACTGCACAGAGATCAGTGACATTTCTCACTTTGCCATTCTGTTTTGTTAATGACGCATCATCTCCGGAGCAAGATAAGCAAATTGTCAGACTGTGTGTTCCCAAAAACAGCAACAGAACACTGTGTTGATTCATTTTCATTGAGATTTTCAGCCAAACTGTTTTTATGTACACTTTAAGTTTAATATTTATTTTATTGCAAGACACAACTCTAAAGTTTTTCCTCTCTCAAGTCAAGTCTTTTGCTCTCACTTCTGACCTAGAAAAATTTTCAACAGCTACACAACTTCCTGACACTAAAGCCTGGTACACACATAACGATATGTTTTTGTCCAGATTTTGCCTCTTCCCGACCTCGGATGGCAAACGCCCGATCATCGTGAGATTGCCCTGTCTAACCATGATTTGGTCTGTGGTGTGTTACGAGCCGATTTGTCCTGATAATCACCTGAACTCAATAACCTGTTGAGCTCTCCAAGGCTCCATCTTGGGGCCACTACTGTTCAACCTCTACATGCTCCCCCTCTGTCAACGTATGAAATACAACAAAATATGTTACCATAACTATGCTGAAGACACACAAATTTACATAACCATCTCACCATGGGACTATCGTCTGACTGAAACTGATCAACTGCTTTCCATCAGTTAAATGAAGATTAAACTGAAATAAGGAAGAAGAAATATTAAGAATCAGGACTCTACTTGAAACTGCTAAGATAAAAACCAACAACCAAGCCAGAAATCTGGAAGTAGTCATGGACTCAGACCTGAACTTTAGCATCACATTAAGTCAGCCGGTTATCATTTAAAGAACATATCAAGGAGTAAAGGACTGATGACTCAGCAGGATTGAGAAAAACTGAATTTGTCTCTAGTAGACTAGACTACTGTAATGTTGTCCTTACAGGTCTCCCTAAAAGTCCATCAGACCAAGTATATTCTGGGGTAATGGTTATAAAGATACCAGATCCTTCAGGTCATCAGGGTCAGGTCTACTTTCTGTTCCCAGAGTCAGAGCTAAACATGGAGAGGCAGCATCAAGTTCTTCACATGTGGAACAAACTCCCAGAAAAATGCAGGTCTGCTGAATCTCTCAGCAGTTTTAAATCAAGGTTAAAAACTTTTCTAAGTGCTGCCTTTTACCAGAGCAGCTGTTAACTTTTAGTTCTTGCATTTTATCTTATTTTACTTTAACTCTTTGTCGTTATTTGATTTCTTTAAAAATTTTGTTTAATGTACTTTTTAAGGATTTTATGTAAAATTCTTTGAACTGGGATGTACATGACATGTGCTATACAAAGAAACTCACCTTGCCTAGCTCATAATTGAAACAAACTATGAATGGGAACAATTTAGTTTAAGTCGTGGGAACTGAACTTTGAACTAGTTTGTGAGAAACTAATCTAAAGATCATCAGTACAGCAGGGTTTTTTTCCTGGCACATTCCACATGGCCTGTTTTCATATTCTCTCACAGAACAAACAACTGTCAACAGATAGCTGTTCCTACACTTGACTTTCTGGTATTTGGCTGCGATACATTAGGTGGTGCCAAGACTGGACCTGTTCACTGTCTCTAAAGATGGCATCATTGTGTAAGTGGTACACAAAGTTTTGTCAACTAGCAAACCAAAGATTAATTCATTCAGCGTTTCTATTTTAGCCTAATTTAGCAATTATGGATGATATGTGTGTTTAGAAGCATTTTTTATTCATTTAGTGCCTTATTTCATGTGCTTTATGTTTAAAAAAAGTCACAATATATTATTTTTATCAAACTTTTAAATAACTGCTCACAGAATCACAAACAAATGAAAGAAATTAAGTGTTAGGTCTTGATGAAACTTACTTTATCCTGAAAAGAAATCATTTTAATAATATTAATGGATTAGATTTATACTTGTGATGGTAAGCTACATGGGTAGCCACAGTTGTCCTGGGGCAGCCAATCCGTGCCAACGGCCTCTTCGACCACCACGAACATTCATCCACTTTCACTTTAAATACACAGATTTCTTCACTTTTTACAGATGCACTTGTATTTAAATCCAGCTCCCTGTCTGGCTTTGTGTACCTGACCCGCACCACTACACTCCCTGTCTTCTGAGAGTCTGCCTGCTTACTTCTTTCACATAATGGTATGATCCCAGTCGTTCCTCACTTGTGAATGGCTGCATGGTGTGCCTATCAATATAAAGGCTTGCTGTTTCTGAAAAACCGGCTAGTTCGTGAACAACATATCACTGCAGCATAAACTTGTTCAAGTAAAGTAGATCAGTGTTGTGTGTGCACGTAAAGACTCATTTTCAATTTTTTTTGTTCATTCTTCTTTAAAAAGGCTGTTTTACATTTATCGTAGCAACCCACTGAGATATTTGCTCAAACTGTCATCCTGTTAGATTTTATTTTTTTCATGTTCTCCTCTACGACCTTTAGCCTAAATCCCTTTTCACACACCAGCTATGTTTACATGGACAAATAGTTCATCTATCCGATTGAAACCAGTCTGATCGGACTCCAGCTGACATGTTTATGATGCTAGATAAAATTATCTGATCATCTGTATTTACATGATTGACAGATTTAATATGATTGTAACGCTTTTTACATGTGGAATGCCTAGTATGCCTAGTTCAGAAGAAAGTTTTTTTTTTTTCATGTTGAACCCTTTGACCGTTGAAATCCTTAACTCTTTAGTTTCCTACAACAAATGTTGTATTCGCTACAGTCTCGTTCTGTTTTGCTGCTGCATGTTTTAAAGTCTTTCCTGGAACTCTATACATCACATAACCTCCTACCTCCCACTTACAAAAAAGCATAGAAGTCTTAACTTGACTTAAGGGTCTATCATTTTCAGATTTGTTTGGACCATTGAATCTTCTGTTCTTATATTATTCTGAGTAAAAATGATTCTTTTGAAAGTTGGGATAGCTTGTGCTGTCATTCAGTTAGAAATAACATTATTTTGAACAACTTGAAACAAGGTGAACATAACAAATGATGCTATCTCCAAACCGCATATGGATCTCAATGTCAAGAGTACTACGCTTTAATTTGCTCCTTCTCATTCAAAACAAAATGAAAATAAGTCAGTCACACCAACAGTAATAGATGCTTGTTTTTCAATGCACATTTATTAACTCGTGCACACAGATGTAAGAGTCAGTAAAGAATAAGAATATCTCACAGAGATCCATATAGGGAAGTTATCGGTTAACATCATTATCAAGAAGTCAGAAATTCAAAAAAGCACTTTTAAACAGTAAAGCTATTTTCTTTAACATGGAACACATGAAACTGGCTCTTTTTATGAATACATTTGCAATAATAATAAATAAAATACAGATTAGTTTGGCTACATCTCTTTAGAGCGTAAATGATTTGGGACAGAGCAAATTTGTCACCTGCTAGACCTCCACATTGTTGGGTGGTCTTTTTGTTGCAGGCATTAATAATTCTGATCCCAATTTTTCCATTTATAGCTATTAATACTTTCAAACCATAGAAGTAAAGGACAACTTTATGCGACAGCTGCACATTACAATGTGGTAAATGAGATGATAAATCCAGGATGAAAACCCTTAAAGATTTCCAGCCATTGTTTACCATCAAGTCACAGTTTAACCTCTATAAAATAATCATCCTGATGAATCTCTTCTCAGAACTCAGCAGGTTGTTTTATAGTATCTGTTTTGTGAATGGCTAATATTGTACTACATTGCCTCCATGGTGGCTTTTCTTTTCTGCTCTCTCTTCTTCTTCTGGATCTCTGCTATGGTTTTATAGTAGTTTTTGCTGATGCTGCTGGCTCTCTTCATCTGGTACACCACCTCAGCTGCTTCATCAGACAAAGTCTGCAGAAAACAGGGTGACAAATGTGTGCTAAAGACATTTTTTAGACATTCAACAGTGTCATCGCTAACTCTAAAATGGTATGTCGCTAAAAGTTTTAGAGGTCTCTACAGAAAATGTAAACAGTATTTTAAAAAAAGTTAATGATTTTCAGATTTTATATTAACATGAATTAGGGTATGAGGGTCTGGTTGTACTCTCAGACAATCAATACTGTCATCAGGGAATTAAGTGTAATTATGTAAAGATCTATCTGCACCATAGCATAACTGAAAACAGAATAAAAACAGCACAATTTGCCTTTACGGAAAAGTTATTAGTGAAAACGGTGGATTTTCACTAATTAAAACTTATCTAATAATGGCCATAAATAGTTGCATCAAAATTCCATCAAAGTTAAATATTAACACAAAAATTTTCCTGTCTAAAATAGTAAAACAGTACTATAAATAAATGTACTATTAAATGTGAGTAAAAGGGAGAATAGTGTGATGATGAAGTAATAATTATATCCATTTGTTTATGTCACAAAATATATCAAAATTTATCAAATGGTAAATGGTCTGTACTTATATAGTACTTATACTTTTATCCAAAGCGCTTTACATATTCATCACATTCACCCATTCACACACTGATGGTGGAAGGTACCATGCAAGGCGCTCAACCATGACCCATCAGGAGCAATTAGGGGTTCGGTGTCTTGCTCAGGGACACCTCAACATGATCTCTCTGGGCCGGGATTGAACCGGCAACCCTTGGGCTGCAGGACAACCACTCTACCCACTGAGCCATGCCGCCCCTATCAGCTAACCTTCTACATTTATATATTAAATGCATTACCTGTGATTCTGTTGTGATGTCATCACAGATTGTAGTCATGGTTTCCATCCAGTTACCATAGATACTCTCTTCCTTTTGGATTGGCCTCAAGCTACTACAGTGTATAGAGAGACAACAAGCTCACTGCAGAGATGTACAAACACACCACCCAGATTTGCACTTTTAACCTAAACTTTAACTAATCTTAAAAACCCAATATTAACTTAAGACTTAAGAATGTGCTTGACAAACATGTTTCTGACCCACTGACGTTCAGTAAATTAGTCAACAAGCATGTTTAAACCCGAGTAGGAATACTTTTTAGGTCAATGCTGTTATTGTCCAAGTATCTGCTGTGCTTATTGCTCTGCTGCCTTGGGGTCGCTCAGCTCGCTGACATCTGCAGTTGTTTCCCCAAATACAAAGTAAAAATGTTTGCAGACTAAAAATAACAGTATAATAATACAAAAGAATAATCTTGTCCTCACTGCATGAATTTCAACAAATCCTGCTGCACTTTGTCACTTTGTCACGTCTTGAGAACGAGAAGTTCTGAGACCTGTACTGCGAAGTTGGATGAACAAACTCTGGATACCTCTCTGTTACCTGGGTTACCTTACCCAGGTGCTCACAATCCAGATAAGCGGTACCTCGAAGCTGGTTATCAATTTGGTAATTCCATCCAGAATTTTCCCATCTTGATCAGTGCACGCTCACATAAAAGGGGTGGAGTCTGCAGCATCTGACCAATTGTCTGACTTTACCATGGAGGAGCAGACAATTCTTCAAAAATATGAAGAATATTAAAAAAAAAAAAAACTCATCCAGACTAAAATCAACGCTGTTGCCACAGCAACGGCCAGGAAGGAATGCTGGCAGAAAATTTCTGCTAATGCACCAATTAACAGAAATATTAGTTAATCAGACAATACGCATGTGTGACCTTTTATTATTAACCTCATTATTTCAGGTGCAACCTTAGTGGAGCTAAGCAGACTTGGGAACAAGTCAAGAACAAGTACAAAAACATACTTACATACTAAGTGGTCAGTGAGAAGGTTTTATTTCTTCATCAAAAGGATGCATCTGTCCCTAAAAGCTCTTTCTCTCCTAAGTGCTTTCATATTGATTTCTTATTCGTTTAGCATAAGGTTACCATATTTACCCGGAAAGAAGTGAATCAGCGTTGTAGGATGGAAAACCCTGGATTAACCCCGAAGTTACCTCGATAAAAGAAAATCCAACTTCGTAGTACAGGCCTCAGGTCTTAAAAAGATCCACACATAAATATTTTTTACCAGCTCTTAAGGTATCAAGTGCAATATGAGTAGTATTAAGATGATCCCTTGTGAGTCCCAGCATCCTCATATGATAAGTAAGATGGTAGTTATTGGTCCCCACAGCGTAATGTATACTGGTGCTTACATGCAAAGCAAGCTTCGTGCCCCTGTACTGTACATATTTATTTATTTTTTACTTTGCTACATTAGATAACTGCACAGTTGGCTTGTAAAAACAAACAAAACAGGTTTAAGATATTATATATTTTAATCAAAAGAGCAACACTGATCCCCCAAGGAAGACGGCAGTAACTGCAGAAACAATCTAGTGAGAAAAATAGTGAGAACTTCGTAGTTTACGCAGCTAGGTGACCTGTAATACCGTAGTTAAGTCACACTTTAGAATTCCCAATTATTTAAGATTTTTAGTCAAATCTGTGAAAGGGTTCAGGACTCATACCTGAGTTGTTTGAGCAGGTCTTGTTGTGCCCTAAGTTGCTTTTGTGCTTCCTGCACTCGGCCCTGCATGGTCAAACTGGCCGAGAGCTGGGCACAGTGAACACCGAGGACTGCCATGTTCAGTGTACACACAAGAATTTGGCTTGGAGAAAAGATAAACAAAGGAAAATAAATTATCTCTATACAGGAGGCAATGCTAGCAGATTATAGATATTTGAGAATCTAGTAGTCTGATACTACCCTTGTCGGTAGGAATCAGGAGATTTTTACCTGCTAGTAGCTACAGGTCGCTGTTCTGTAATGATGCGAGTGACTCTTTGTTGGTCTCTGGTCTTGAAGCTGAGCTGTAGTTGAAATGGAAGTGTCCCCCTCTGGTGAAAAACTGACAAACATACACAGTAGACCATGAGGCATTTCTGAATAACAGTTTTATAATGCTCATTGGTCATTTGTCATTTTTGTCTGGAAGTTCCCATGGTGTCAGTAACAATGTCTGATCGAAGCTGTTACAATGTGGTGGAAACTGTAGCATAACATGGCTGCCTTTAAGCTGCTAAATAGACATTTATCAACAGCCTTACCTTCTATAAAATGTGGTTTCACAGCAAACTGGAAGGTGATCTCCAGCCCTTTTGTTACATTTCCTATCTCTCTCACCAAGTTGTGATTGTTTTCATCCTCATACGGAAAATATCTGCACAGAACAACAGATGGGAACATTTATACAAATAGGAAAGACACAAAAGCATAGACATAAAAAGGGTGAAGTAGTGAGTAAAAGGAAAGTAATCAGTGTTTTTACATATTCAAACCAAATAAACACCCTGTTACATACATTCCATGTACCACTGGTGTGTACTCTCAATGGCCACTTCATCAGGTACACCTGCTCGATTGCTTGTTAACACAAATAGTTAATCAGCCAATCACATGGCAGCAACTGAATGCATTTAGGCATGTAGACATGGTCAAGACAACTTGCTGAAGTTCAAACTAATCAGAATGGGGAAGAAAGGGGATTAAAGTGACTTTCAACATGGCATGGTTATTGGTGCCATAGTATTGTGGTCTGAGTGTTTAAAAACTGGGATTTTTACACACAACCATCTCTAGGGTTTACAGAGAATCTGAAAAAGAGAAAATATCCAGAGAGCAGCAGTTGTCTGGACTAAAATGCTCATGTCTGAGGTCAGAAAGGAATGGGAAGAATGGTTGGTAATGATAGAAAGGCAACAGTAACTGAAATAACCACTGGGTTCAAAAAGGTATGCAGAACACCATCTCTCAGCGCACATCGTCTCCAATCTTGAAGCAGATGGGCAACAGAAGCAGAAGACCACGTCCAGGAGCCTGTTCCAGAAAGAAGGCTCAACTAACTCTGAGTCTAAAAGGAAACTCTGGATAACTTCCTCTGAGCTGAGCAACTCGAGTTTTTGGTTCCAAAACAGCTGCTGTGAGTTGGTTCAATCAACTCGGAGTATCTTTACCCAGAGTTGGGAACCACAACAAGAAGCCATCATCAATGGAGCCCCAATACCTGGATTCACCAAGGAAACCGTTGACAAAAAGCTAGTTACTTCACTTGGTTGGAGCACAAAGTTTTTATTCACGCATTAGGGCCCATGCAAAGAGGTATTTCATAAAAAAGAGGAACACTGCTGCTGCTGAGAGAGAAGCATCATGGAAGACAACTTTTACCTGAGTCAATGTAGAAGTTTGAATTCACTGATAATATTTAACTTTATTAAAACTGTAGCATGTGGGTTAAAATGTGGGTGATGGGATAAAATTCTGATTTTCAGATACAGTCCCACTGGGGAAAACCTTCGTATGTATGACATATGACATCTTTTAGAAAGGTAATGTATTGTACTTCGCCATGATTTGATTTTTTTTCACACTGGCTGATATATAAATCAAATATACAAATCAAATATTCAGTGGCTACGTCTACATCTAGTAATTTAAGCCCCCAACAAATGCTGTTTTAACTCATTTAGTAAATGTCGTCTCACCTAATAAACTGATTCACAAGTTTTACAGTGTGTCACGTTGGATATCTACAGCCGGAGGATTTGAGTGATTGCATAACGGTGCTGTGTGATGAGCTCTTCATGGGGAATTTATATCACATGTTTGAGTCCCTACGTAAATCATTGTATATAAATTCAGCTTCTAAATCTCTGGAATTACGTTGACACAAACAACCCATGTGATAGTTGCTTCAGGTGGGAGGAGACAGGTAGAAACTCAGATTTCCGGCCAGCGAGTAGGCTTACTTCAGAGTCGGTTACCATGGTAACAGACTTGGAATAAGACTTATCTTGCTTTCTGGAATGGAAAACCCAGAGTTTCCCCCAACTCAGGTTTAACATACTCACAGTTTCAACAATACCCAGGTATGTGTTAGGTGTGTTAGAGCAAGGACACATGGAGAACATTACCAGGGTTCCCCAGCACCGATTAAGGCAGTTATAAAAGCAAATGAGGGCCCAACCTGGCATCCGTAAGGTGTACCTAATAAAGTGGCTGGTGAACATTTACTTAGAACACTAAAATCAGAGCACTGTGTTTATAATGTCAGTCAACACTCACATTCCATCAGGAGCAAGTAGGGTTGCTGTGACTCCTGTTGCTAGGACATTGTCCTTGGAGACGGACTGAATCTGTGTTGCCACATCACCAATGGAGACAATGTTCACCTGTACAGGAGAGAGAACAAAAGCTTAGAAAAAATCCTGTTTATTAATCATTGTCACGACATTTATGTAAGCAATGCTTTATGATAGTCTAAAAATTCATTAGAATATGTTAAAATATTTTAAAGAGATACTTATATGGATATTTAAAAAACCTAAGGGGAGTAAATAATAAGATAAGATTGCTAAACAAATGAAAAAAAAATCAAATTTCCTCCTTTTAAAGAGTTAAAATCATACTACGTATAACATCCAAAATAAATATGTTCTAGTATTCTGTTACTTTTTGATTTTAATAGTTTTTCATCCTTAAAGAAAAGAAAGCTTCTATAGCTGTGCACTTGATAAAGGTGTGTTTTGTTTTCTACTTCAGCACACCCTTTATATGCTGCTGCAGTTATTTATGCCAGTAGAGTATATATCGAATTATACGGTCAAGTACATGGCATAAAAATAAAATAATAATAATAAAAAAAAAACAAACAAAAGAACTAAAAAAAAAACGGTGGTATATTGATATTTCTGAAATCTCGTGTATTTTGATGAAACACAGTACTACACATTTTAGGTGAGATGAGAACACAATAGAAAACTGTTCATTATTAAAGTCCTGTATTTCTGGACACTTTTGCATTAAAAAGTTGTTACCTAAAAATGTTAAATATACGTGCATGTGTGTCTCACCCTTCCTCCAGTAGCATCAGCCAGTCTCCCTATATCAGCCAAGCAACAGTCTGTTCCTTTGAAAGTCATCACTGATATTATGACTCTGAAAAAGGAGAAAATAGAAATTATCATTTGATTTATTTGTCAATATTCTCCACAGTAACACACAACCGCACTGCAACTAGGAGTTTGATATTAAATGAACTAAACTGAAGACAAGGTGTTTCATCATGAAATCTATATAATTAAACATTGTTTATGACAAAGTTGTGTGTCCTCACCCTTTCGCCACAGCCTGCAGAGCCAGCTGTCGATAGAAGTAAGGAGTTTGGTGGGGGGAGGAGAAAGAGGGAGTTTCCTCCATCTCACCAAGTCCAATGTTGGCTTTGCCGTCGGTGCACAAAATGACCTGTAAAATGCAAAAGCCTGGAGTCTTATTTCAACTACTTTTTTCTGCACACACACAGTTTTGGCAGCAGAATGGTAAAGATGGGAAATGAGGTCCAGTATCTAAGATTAATAAGCTGCTATTTTGATAAAAATGACTGACAGGATCTAGATTTTATCATACTTCTGTGCTTGTATATGCAGAAATTTGCAATAAACATTACAATAAGGAGCAGAAAACAAATGAAAGGGAAAAATATTTTTTTCTTTCCTCTAAGACTCCCAAGAGAGACAATTCCCAACTAAACCAAAATAATTGCTCAAAGCCTAGAACGGTTCAACTCGCCACAAAAAATGTGCAACCACTAGAATACCATCAATCACCTCTTCAAATTCTGCTAAAGCAAATGTGGCTGAATGTCTGATTATACCTCTGAAATCTTTACTCACCTTTGAGCCGGGGTACCTTGACGCTATGGCAACTGAGGCTAATGCTGCTGGACCAAGAGATGTAGCCCCATGTTCCCTGAGCCTGGAAACGCATAAATCTTAACCACAATGGTTCAGAGTATACGTGCATCATTTGCAAGCAGTATCTGCGCATAAACTTTACTCACTCCTTGACTCTCTTCATCAGTTGTTGGGATGTTTCTGCGATGCAGTGAGGGATCCTGTAAGCCATAGCTTGTTGCCATATATAGTCGTAGTCAACCAACGCCCAGTCCCTCAGCGTGAGAGGAGTACTAGTACCATCCCCGTAAATTACAACCTGTAAAACAAGCAGAATGAAGAGAAAGAATAATATGAATTCTAAAGGTTATAACCACACCTCATATACCTCATATATTTCATTTATTGTAGGCCAAAACATTCAAAATATTATCATGACAGAAACAGAAGACCAGAGGAAAAACAAATAATTTCTCAGAAATATTAATCTATTTATATAATATAATGTTAATTTTTTTCTCTTTTAAAGTATTTAAACTTTTTTTTTTTGCTAATTACACAGAATTTAGGGGTAGTCTTAATCATGGCTAAAGTAAATGTAAATAATTATACAAATTTTGCCAACAACTCATTTTCATTTGTTAACACATTATTAGTTATTCTCTATTTCCCCACCAGAGTAAACCCTGACGATCATTCCTTCAGAAATTAACGTAGCAATATAGATTGATGAGGGAATATGACTAAATTGCTAAACTAATAGCCTAAATAAGTAAATAACACATTGACAAAAACAGAAAGTTGCAGCATGACTTTGGTGGGTTGTGCTTTATTCTCCAGAGAAGTGCATGAATGCATTGGCGTATTAGAAATTGACAGCCAAGACTTCAAAATGTTCATCACAGTAACACGTCCAGAATTAAACAATGTGCGATTAACAAGTTCTGCAATCTATCTTTAACATTTTGTTTTTGATCTCTTGGTACTGCTTTTAGGCTTTGGTAGTGTTTTAGCCCTTATGTGTCTTTTTGTTTACAGTGTTATGTGTGTGTCAATAGTTGTTATTTCTCTTGCTCTTTGTGCTGCTACTTTCTTGACTAAGACTCTTTTATAGGAAATCTCAACGAGTCAATTTTTCCTGGTTGCATAAAATTGAAATAAAAAAATTTACTGTCTCAGTTTCACCTGTAAAAGTCTGAGAACCATGTAGAGACTTCAGAGTCTGGAATAAGTTCATGTCTCATTAAGAAAGATAATACTTCACTGGTGGCATTTCAACTGTGTCCTCTTCAGCACTCAAAACTCATCCATTTTAACTGGTAATAATCTCACATGCTCCATGAAGATCAAGCAAGCAGATGGTTTAAACTTCCTCCTCCTTGCACTACCTGTTGCTCCTGTATTATGACCTAGAAGTCTTTTCTTTAACATGTTGGGATCTTGGGTCCTATTTAGGGCATTACTTTGGTTTTGGAAAGCTGAAATAAGTACTCCCACACTCAAACAATTTTCTCACTGAAATAACAACTCATCATGACATATATGTAGAAGTGCCAGAATTACCAGCAGGAAACTTTGCATTAAAAGGAAGGAAAGAAACCTCCACCCATTTATTATTTATATGGCCTAATTTTCTTGGAACACACTGTATTTCTTAAACTGGGGTACATTAATTAAATGAATTAAATATTTACATTATTGTCTGTTGTAAATCATGCAAATAATCTACTAAAAGGTCAAAATGAGCTTACTTGAACCTCTGCTAATGCAAATAATCTTTTGTTCTGTGTATAGCTGATGCTACCTCATCATTGAACGTGACTAGTGCCACTCTCCTGCGAGGAGTCTGCTGCAGGATAGATGTTAGTGCCCTCTGCAGGGCGTCCTGAATACCCTGTAAAAACACAACACAATACCATTTATTAATACCGTTGCATGCCCACTTTGTAAATATTACGTAAACTTTGATTCCCTAATTTGCAATCGCACAAACAAATCTCAAAACATCTCACCTCTAGTCTGGATATGTGCACTGAGGAGCCACTGCCTGATGTCACCTATAGAGCAAAGGTTGTTTAAAGCATAACTCCATGCGACAACTCGGAAAATATTATCATTTGAGTTTTCCATACAGAAATCCATATCTACGTGTTTGTTAACTGATTATAATCGATATTTAGTTATTTATCATCTTTGAAAATGGGTATGATTAAAGAGAAATATCAATCCACCCGCTATGAGATGAATAGATTAGTAGATTTTTTTTTTTTCCTGGAGTTTTCCTGAATTGGAAAATACAGAATATTCAAATTTATTTTAGCCAGACATCTAATTATGCTGTCCCCTGATCATTTTACACATACACACCTCTGTTGTGACACTCATGCTGCCAGAAATGTCTACACAGAAAACAACAACTGCGTCTTCCAGGTTCTGATAGTCATCTTCACTCATGTTGGGCAGGTAAAGGTCATCACTGTGCACACCTGCACGCTGACCGACACACACTGTAGACAAACCGGCATCTACGCTGTTTTGACATTCACAGAACTCACATGTCCACACCTGTCAAAGACAAAAGGTATTCAGAATTGTTTGAATTTGTTTAATTACTTTTAAGGTTTTAAAAACCTTTGTAGCATAAGCAAGAAAAAAAAATCACAACTAAAATTAAGAAACAAGGCTGTAAGAATGAAAATGAGTCATCACTTACGTCCTTTTGTATGGAACTTAGACACGACAAGGCAGCACTACATTTCCCACAAATCACTGGGCTCTGGAAAGTCTCCATTCCTGAATCTGGAAGAAAAAGAAGTCAAAGTGGCATAAAAACCAAAGTAAAATGAGACCATATATCGTTGTGTGTGTGTGTGTGTGTGTGTGTGTGTGTGTGTGTGTGTGTGTGTGTGTGTACTGACTTTGACTGATGTTGACCAGTTTTCCAACACTGAGAGAGACAATGTTGACGTTGGCTTTAAGCCTGCTTTCTCCTTCCAGCTTGTCAGCTGATAAAAGACAACAAAGATGTGCAGAAGTCTAATACTGTAATTAAGGTTGAAATTGTTGGAACAAAGGGCAAGTAGCACTCACATCTGGGAGGAACAGGAGGAGGGAAGGAGAGAGGGATGAGAGGAAGCTGGCAGGAATCAAGAGGTGGTAGAGGAAGGGAAGTAGGCCGAGGTTTCCTCAGATGACGAGGAGGTAGCGGTGGAGGTGATGGACCTACCAGGACAAACACAAGAAATGGCTAATTCTGTAACATCAGTGAATATCAAATGTATTAAATGTACTGTAACGTAACAAACAGGTCCTGTGACCTGCTGAAGCCAAACTATTCCAGTTCCTTTCAGATGCTGTTGATACCACAAGAGGGGGCATTGATACAGTTTGGACTCTTCTTGTGAAAAATGACCCTGCTACTCTAAATTAGTGCAAATAGCGCTTGCTAAAAAGTTAGCCGTAGCAGGTTTTTTTATCGGATGTGTAGTGGTTGTGTTTTACCAGTGTATAAAACTTTTGTAAAATGCAGCAGCTGGCTTTATTATCATAGTCAAGCATTTCAGTTGACATTTCCAGTAAGTAAGAAACCACATTTGACATGAAACAGTTTTAACGGTTAAATTCACACACTAGTGTGCACACCAACTCAGTCTCACCTTTAACATACTCACACTTGATCAGGAACTTTGCCACCTCTGTACTTAAATACAAAAGGTACACTAACACTGTTACCATTGGACATGGTGGGTTTCCCCAGCTACTAACTAAACTGTTGCATGATGTGTTGTCATGGCAACATGAGAAATATTAGATGCTTTCTTTAATAAGGTGTATATTATCGTTTCTCACCCAATCATGACCATTTCCAAACCTTAACCAAGTTGTTTTATAATTAAACCTTAATCAGGTACAAATAAATAATAAAGAAGAACAGTAGCAGAGTGAAGGAAGTAAAAGTAAAGACAAAAAAGTTCCACAGTTTGATTGTGTGATGCTCAAGATTTGACTGTTCATCCCTGTCATCCTATCTAAACCTCATATACCTTCAGTACACTTGCTGATAAGCCAGTAGAATAATGTTTTGTGTTGCATTAATATTGGCTCAGCCAGTACATTAATGTTACATGGCATAACTGGCAATATGCAGCTGAATAGTTCCCTGTATGTCAAGAAGTTGCAGTAAAGAGCATGGGGTGCAAAGAAAACAAATGTGAGGAGCTCTTAATGAGGCATGTGATGGCTTGGGTATCAGAATGTGTTTTGCACATAAAATACCACATAGAGTTCTCCTAGTATGTGTAAGTAGTAAGTGTGTTTTTCTACTCTAATGTAAACTCATGTAAAGCATGCCTAGTTACCCTCTTCCACTGTTATCTCTACAACCAAGGAGCATTTCATTCTCCACTGCATTTGCAGACAAAAGTCTTTTTAATGAACTCTAAGAGATTTTCAGAAGATGGTGCAGAAACATTAGTTGTTTGTTCTAAAGGCTAAATCAACATACAGCAGCGCCTTTCTAAAAACTGGCCCAAACCGTCTACTATTACTGGATTTGGGAAAGTTTCAACAACTCTAACCAAAGTCATGTGAGATGACGATCCTTGTGAAACATTGATGACTTGTCCTCTGAGAAACATTTTGTCTTGTAACTTGAAAAGTTTCTTCCCAGATCTACTGTTCATTCATGCTGACCAGCAGAGGTAAATTCACAGCTATCTTTTCATAGTGCTTCATTTGTCTGTGCTGTATTATTAATGTTTAAAAAAAAAAGGGGCACCATTACAATTCAGTGAGACTTGCAGTGTGCAGTAGAACAATTGTGGTTCAGCCTACAAACAACACTGCTCCCAACAGACCACATAATCAGCATAAACACCAAAAACAAACTAACTGGTCTGCATTTTACTGTGCAATATCTCTATATATTTATAAATGCAATAACTGTATTTATTATATCATCAAAGTGTTTTGTGGCCAATATTTCTTTTCACTGATTTGTTCTGTACGTTTTTGTAGGCATCTTATTCTATATACTTTATTATTCTGTATGGATTTTTCTGAAATCACCACGCCACCGTACAGCCTGCTTGCTTTTTCCATTATGCAAGTAGAGTCTGCTATAATGTCAGCTTAAAAACTAACTGCACCAAAATCAATAAGTGCCGCTGAGGACAAGGTCTTCAGTATTATATAACCATGAAACAGACAAACAAGCCTGTTTTATGTAACATGTATTCTTATCTGAAGACAAATCTGAATAAGCAGGAAGATGTGTCCTCTACTTGCATGTGGAACATAAAAGCTGGTGTCGAGTGTTCTCCATGAGAGTGCATTAAAAAGGAAAAAGCAGCAGTAATGTGAAGAGCTGTCTCTAAGTTCTTGTCACAGTTTTGAAACTATATTTTTTCTCTAGCTCGTGTAATTTTATTAATCTGATACTGTGGAGTTTCCCCTGTTTAACTGCTATTTGTATCTCCCGACATACATTGCCTCTATCTCGCTTGCATTTGCAAATGTGCCCACACACACACACCGACACACATGTTGCCTCTCAATACGTTTTCCTGTTATTTAACTTCAATACCCTTGAGAATAAAGTGAACACTTGAGACAAAGCGGTTTGAAAACAGTGTTTATGCAAATGAGTGGGTAAGAAAATTACCTTCTTGCTGTTTTGCACCCACTTTGTTGTCATATTCAGGCCTGATAAGAGAAACTCCTGCTGCTGGAAGTAAAAAAAACTCTCCTTATCACTTTTTTTCTGTTATAAAAATTGCTCAAAGATAGTGTAAATTCAATAAAAAACAGGTATCACTTTGCCTTTTCATTTCTGAGTTATGCCCAAGCAGATAATTTATTGTAAGTCAGTTATTTAATGCAAGCTGAGCAATCATTATATAACTGAGGAGGTACGATTGGTGAAGTTATGGGCCGAAGGCTCAGACGTGTCACATTCTGAATTTTCTCTGAAATGTTCTACTATGAAAAATATTTGTGGATACTGAGTAAGCTTTTTGGGGCGAGGACTCACCTGCTTCATCTGGCTCCCAGTTACACACAACATGAGTGCATGCAAACTCCATCTGAGACACATAAAGACATAAAGAAGCTTCAATAGAGCACCAGTTCAGAGTTTTCTTTGTATGTTCATCCAAACTTCAATGCAGATATCTTTTTGTGTGAGCCAAATAATAAATAATAGGGAAGGATAAGGAGAATTTATGACTGCAGGAAATAGAAAAGAAGTAAAATCAGGAAAATAAAAGTGAAAGATCAGTTTCCTGACATTACCTTAATATGCCGTTATGTTGTTGACGTGGCAACGTGGGCCTTGATTAGCTGTTATTCTGGTTAACAGGTGGCTGAATAAAACTGCTGAAGCTTGTACTTTCTCATTTCCTGTGTCAGCAGCTGTGAGAGTACATGGGAACAACATTATCACTCCTTTAATGCAGTAATTGCATGTATCCATGCAATCTTTTCATCGTCTTTACATGATTATTATCCAGGCAGTGATCAATAAGGAATATTGATCATTACATGCATAATGCCGTAGCAGCTGAAGTTCTAATGCAGGTGCTGTTGAGTTAAAGCTAAAGCAAGCGGTTAAAACAGCAAAACTGATGTGCTATCACAATACATACATAATTTAAAAACCACATTTTTTTTTTTTATCAAACAATCTAAGAACATGAGAGACGATAAGCTGTCAACGCGTTCAAACCGACAGAAAACTCAAAGATTAAACTCTTTGAATCCTTTTGATGACTATAATCAACGTGCTCGCTTCTAGGTATCAGTAATCTAGATTCTTTGGCAAGAAAGCCAAAACAATTAATTATTAATTTAATAGTTTACTCAGAACGTAAATTCATTACATTTCAGTAACTAATGCAAGTAAAATTTCCTTGTTCCTTCTCGAAGATGTCATGATTCTCCTCAAGGCCGTGTAAATACGTGTGGTGGTGTATTTTTGTTCAGTTTGTGTTTGGATTAAGACCCTTTGGTAGATTAGAAAAGCAACTTCAAAGCAGAGGCTGGATTTTTTTTATTACTATTTTAAATTTTTATTAAAACAAGTTTTAAATGTTTTCCGAGTCCATATTTAAAGTTTGTTTCTGTATTTTCTTTAAGTCCTACTTATAATACACATGTAATATATTCATTTTACTTTGGATGCTTCCATGTTATTTCTATGGGCCATTACGGAAACTTTAGAAAGACATTACCCTCTACATGGGGTTATGTCTGGATTGTTCTAAATGCAAATACTAAATGAATAATACTGTTATGACTTTTATGTCTGGACACAGTCTGGACACAGCTTTCACCAGCCTTTTGCAAACTGACCTCAGTACAAGGACTGGGAGCAGGGTCAACACATTAACACATTTTAAAAAATACAAAAACATCAGCGTATAAAAGTATGCTAACCCATATTGCCAGCTGGATCGTGTCAAAGGACAGTGAAGAGGCGATGCACTTAGACACAGTTGCCAGATGTGGGTAGTTCTCAGCTGCATTGAAAACTAGACCACAATTGGTGAGCTAAATTTGGGCAAAATATAGAATTAGTTTTAGCAGACACGAGTCTGGGGTGTGCTTTCCAATTGTGGTTCCTATGGCAGACTAGATTTAGGCTTTTATAACACCAAACCATTCAGTATTTTGCTAGTTAATACCTGTGTACATCTGTCTCCAGTTTGGTAGCATAACCCTGACCAGGCTATTAAGGTAATACTCTTTCTGAAGGGTAAGGAATGTTTTCAAGATGTGAAACTATTCTTTAAACACATTCACAGTTACATCCATTTGAGAACTTTAAACTACTGCAGTCGGAATTGTTCCAAATGAAAATAAAAATAATGCACATTTTTGCACATCATATATATTCAGGGTTAAATAAGTAATTTTTAATAGGTTTGTTTTCTCCTTCCAAAGACGTGTTTGGCTTTGTGTTATAGGTCATATAAGCACAGTGTGTGTCACTGAGGAAATAATAAAAAAAAAAAACCTTGTCAGTTTAACCACATCAGTTATAGATGAGTAGATACAGCTCAGGTTTAGACGGATAACAAATAATCATTTAATTTAAATCAAGATTGTTTCATGTATGTAAGAAAAGTAGGTTAAACATCCCTTAGGAAACATTACATTGTAATGGTTTGTTACTTTCCACAGAGATTCCTTCACAGATGTAGATCACAATGCAATAAAAGCAGAAATGTTCTTCCTCATATAAAAGCTGATGGGTCATTATTATAGTTTATCACATACACCACACACATTGCAAAAAATAAGAAGAAACGATTTACCTTTACGTGGTCTGTGTGCAGCGGTGTTGATCAAACTGAAAGCAACTGCAGCAGGTTGTAATGCGTGTGTGTGTGTGAACGTAGGCGTGTTCAAAGTCTTGAGAGGCCACACTTTGCGTGTCTATGCGTGACAGGAAGTTGGTGCTGGGTGACTTTGAAAGAACAAGAAAAGAAACTTAAAAGAAGAGAGAGCTGAAACAAAGATTTCCATCTGTTTATTTTATAATCAGTAAAAAAATTGTCATGTAATAATTTGTTTATAGAATTTATGTGTGTTTGATCCTTTTCTGCTGAAGCGTAAATGAGGCAGCTGTTGGTGTTTATTCAGCTCTGACCTCTTTAAAAACACATTTCTGTGTGGGAATACACACCAACTCAAACACGGTGACAACCAGTTTTTTTTTTTTAAATACTTTTTTATATTCATGAGATCAGTTAAACAATTAAAGTTACAGTATTTCCCACGGTGGAACATTATAAGACAAAAAGATCAAAAGGAAATATAAAATGAATCCCACTTCAACTGATTTTCCATTTCAGAGAAACAAAGAAATGGAGCCACTAATGTTGAAATGATCCTCCAAGTTGTGTTAATGGAAAAATTTGAACTTTTGGGGAAAACTCTTGGCCCAAATTTACTGATATTTTGACTATTTTACATCTAAATCTTGTCTTTTGACTGTCCCATAAAAGTCCCAAATTATGCTAAATTAACTTTCTAAAGGTCATGTGTCTTCATAGCCTGTGTATGAGGCCCAAAAAATGAGAAGATTCTGTCTCCGCTCTAACTTGCTTGCTCCACTTTTTAGCCAATGTGTGCTCAAACAGGTGACTCTGAGATCTTTCGCTTTGTGACCTCACGAAGGGAAATAACCACTCCCCCTGCCATTGACCCCTCCCGCCGGGCTAGCTGAGCCTGCCCTCAAAAATCAGGGAGCGGGCACCATCAAAAGCCGGATCCTCTCCCAGAAAGAAGCGTAAAGTGGACAGGCACCACTCATGAACATTTAAAGGTTCAGACACAAACACAGACTGGCTCACTATTTGGAGTGGCTGACATTAAGGACCAAGGTTGAATTTGTGGTGATACACTTTGAAAACACTGTTGTTGGACCTCTGACACCCATTTGAATTTGTTGGAAAACTGTATAATCTGGGACCTGCTCCCTTTAATTGGGAAACTGTTAAGTGTCAAATGTGTTCATGTTGCATAATTGCAAACACTATTTTAAACAGAATGTCCAAATGATTAAGAATGATTCACATACAATATACACGGTATAGTGTTAAATATCATGTTACCTGCTGAGCAAAATCTACTTGTTGGCACTATTAAATGCATTTTTTTTTTTTTTACTTTAAACCAATGTTTATCATTGGTGAAAGGCATGACTCATGAGTTTGTTGAAGAAGTCTTGGTTTTACAGTTTCTAAGCTTGTTAATCAAGTGTAATAGAAAATACCTGCTTCTAGTTTTTTGACAATTTATCAGTGTACGAGTTAACATTTTTTTTTGCTGGTAATAGTTTTACAAAGCATACTTTAAAGTTTTACATATGTAGTTCTAGTTTTCATGACCAATTTTAGTGCAATTCGTTAAAATTAAGCTAGTAAAAATCTGAAATGTATCTAGAAAATAATCATAATATTTTGTGCAAGTTGATTTGTGCAAGCATGTAAATATCTTTTCATTAGGCCCAGCCCACTTATAGCATTTAACATGTTTTTTCCTGCTCTGTTCTCAAAAAAGGATGGCAAAATAAACAATGTTGAACATCACTGCCTCAAATAAATTATCCAAAAGCTTAATTTTCATTGATTTAAAACTGTGTTCTGATGGGTTAGACATACACAGGGGAAAAAAACAGCACAGCTATGAGTAGAAAAGGGCTTGACTTTGTGATGGTGGGGCTGTGCTGAGATCCTAAAGGTCGATTTATTTCTGCTTCTCTAGCACTTCTATGATGGCTCTCAAGATAGCCGCTACAGCCATGGCGCCGGGGTCAGGCAGGGTGACCCGGTCAGTGGCGATGTAGCTGGCTCGCCCGGCCCTGGCTATGAGGTGACGGGTCGCCTCTGCCCCTAAAGCTGCTTCCTAAGCAGTCAGAAGAAATGGCAAAATGAGAGTTGAAAGGTAATATCTTCACAAAAAACCAAAGTAAGTTTAAAATAACAGCTACAGTACATCTCTGCTTTGTTACCTGTACAGCAGCATGTAGTACAGCCATCTGTCCACCAGGTGGGGCTGTAGGCAGTTTCATTAGCTCATTTACGGCAGGACACAGAGCATCCAACTACAGGGTGAAAAAGAGTTGTACCTGAGGTGAGGATAAAGTACATAACAATAAAGCATCACATAATATAAAAATCTGTGTTTTTCACCATTGTTCTGTCGCCAGGGTCAGCACCTCCGTATCTGGAAGACAGTTAACATTAAAGTTTGTTCATGCCTCTGATGTTTCCAGTGGCAACATTTCAGCTCCTTAACTTCACAGTAAAACTTTTTCTTTATTAACGTTACTGTTTAAAAAAAAAAAAAAAAAAAAAATTAAATAAATTAGCTGATTTTATTTACTTAAAACTGTGACTAATGTAATAAATTCAAATAGAAGAAAAATCTTGCATAAAAACAATAATTCTAAAGGGTGCAAAAAACAACTGTGGTGGACATTCTCAGGAATTACTCCAATCTTAAATATCTAGAATATTTAATCACACTTGGGAGCGAGTATACTGTTGGCCAGCTCAGACGGGAAGCTGGTGACTGATTCATTTTCATCTTTGTCAGGGTTGTAGGCTGGGTTCTGTGCATCATCAGATGTGCATGTGCAGCTAACAAAAAGAAACCTGGTTTGTTAAATAGAACCAACTTTTCAAACTGAGATGATGGGACAGTAAGGACTTAACCAGTTTGCAAAAACAATTTATATAAATGGATTTAAAATTCCAAGCAGACCAAAGTCCTCTGCCAAGAAAATAAATAGTTTGTGGATCTAGACCAGTACAAGTCGCAGATGGAGCAGAATGGACTCTTGCGATGAGATTAATGGGTCAACAGCTGACCAAAACAACTTTGATCCTCATGTTTTAAGCCAACACACATGACAAGTCCTTAAAAGAGTCCCTGCACCTTCTCATTGCTTGTGTCCCAGCATGCACCGCCTTGGCCCAGGCTGCAGCATCGCTCCTCTCCTCAGTCACATGACCAGCTGCCGCAGTGAGAAACAAACTGTACAACTAAGACAGAAAGAAGACGGATTTTTTTTTACTAGGCCCGTCCACTTATAGCACTTCCCTGCTATGTTCTCAAAAAAGGATGGCAAAATCCTTTGAGAACAACAAACACCAAGCGATAAATTAAAACTTTACTGCTCCCGATGATCCGCCCATCTTCTCCTGCACCAATCCAGCAAGGACTGAAAGCAGTTGTCCTGGGCAACCGGGAACCACATGACCCTGGAGCCACTCCTGAATGGCTGCAAGAGAAATTTAATTAATTTATTTTTTTTTTAAAAAAAAGTCTTCATCTTAACTTTGAAATGTGTTACTGCCATTACAACTCATTGTTTCCTACCTCTGGCAGCCTGCGCATGAGTGTTACCACAATCTCCGTCCCCGGAAGCGCGATCCAGAGAGTTTAGTTCCTCCTGCTTCTCCAGCAGCGTGGAACAAATTTTATCCAAAGCTTTGTGCATAACAGGACTCAGGGGCCCTCACAGAAACAAGACAAGAAAATATTCATTTTTACTGTGTATGAAAGAGTTTTAAAAAAGACTGTACATCCTAAAAAATACTTCCACAGAAAAACTGATTCATTGGACATAAAGGCTTAAACAGTCACTCTCTCCACTTTAATTCCTGTCAGTTATAAAAACAGAGTATATAGGAGTATTTTTTGTTTTCATACTCTTGATTTTACTGCAACTCCATACAAGTATTGTCTAATCTCAGTCTGGAAATGTTGTGCTGATGATGCTCCTCCGATGTGGATTTACTAGGTATTGGTACTGCTTTGCAGGCTGTTTTAAAAAGGAGACCAACCCTCTGAGTGTGTGTCGTCCTGTGGCCGTGTGCTCATGGCTGGAGGATCTGTGAAGTAGCTTCGCCCACTTACGCACACACTGCTGAGGTTCGGCCAGGCAGGGGCGCTAGTCTTGGCATCTGGATAAGATAAGGAAATATCAATTTGTATTTGCAAGATGCAAATGTGGAAATCTGAGTGTTTCTTAGCAGAGGTGGATTAAATTGGAAACGTCAGGGTTTCTCAAAAGACTCTTTATGGAGAAAGACTGGGTTTACTGCTCAGGGTGGCATAACATACATGTTAAAGGAATATTTTAACATTTTTATTTCAAACCCATGTCTCTCTGAAACAAATGAAGAAACATTTAGTATGTCAGAGCCTAACTGTGTTACATTATTAACTTTTCTCTCCCAAGCTGATCTTATACATGCTTTGGTGTAGTTTAGTTAACTTGTAACTGAAACTGAATGTAGAAAAACCATATCAGTGGAAAGTTCTTGTAGACTTTTTCTTTTAGGAAACCCTACTAGCTATTGTTATGCTTAGGTAGACTAACCAGTCCCTGACCCTAACTCCATACCCATCTTCTTATGTAAATATATACCACAAAATTTTAAACTAAGTCTGGAGGTCCTACCAAACAGTCTCAGTATTTCTGGGTCGGCTCTCATCAGGGTCAGCGACACTCCTGCCATTTCCAGCGATGTCATAAACAGCCCGGACATCACCCTGGCAACCACCACTCCACGGCTTTCTGTAACGGTGTAAAGCAATCACTTTTTTTGTACAGTTTTTGGATCAGTTTCTTGTCACCCCCCCTTTTTTTGTTTAAAATATGTCTAGAAAATGAAACAACCTTGATTTAAAAAAGAGTAATTGAGACACCCTTCAGAGTGTTAGGCTGTGAAAGCTTTCTTGGTCATAGATGTAGGATGGGGTGGAAAGGAGGCGAGGAGGCTGAAATCAGACAAAGTGTTTCCATACACAGAAACACACCATCTCTGCTCACCCAGGCACATGACGGCCGCTTTGGTGACCACCGCCATCTCCAGGCACGACAAAGCTCCGAGGTTGTTCACACACAAAACAACACTGTTGCCTGCACAAAACAAGACAGGCTGAGTTCAGACAAAAATCACATATATATGTAGAAAAAAGTGAGTCAAATATATTTTAATTGGACCTGATTTCAGTGACAGATGCGATTGGCTGTGTGGGTTGGTCATATGATCTATCATGGTCTTCACCACCTCATCAGCAGATGCTACCTGAGACAAAATAGAGAAATGAAATAAAAACAGAGTAACATGAACAACATATTTAAGCTGTTATTGGTTGAATCTGACCTTACCTTTGACCTCTTAATTCCTGGTTCACCGTGGATTCCTTAAGGATGGATGGAAAACATGAATCAGTACCTAAAGCTGCTAAAGTTATTTTCTCCAGATGCTGGTTAACTGTCTCACCATCGGGCAAATGATGGTGCCTTCAAACATAAATACACATCAACTAAGTAACTTGGACTTTACAGATTGTGGCTAAGGATTAAGAAAACGTCTCACACTTAAGAGTTATTCATTTATCTTTCTGTTTTCAGTTAGAAAGCCAATACCGCATACTAAGAGCCAATCCCACTTCCTTTATTTTCCCTACCCCTCTGTTTTGCAAAGGGTAAGGTACCCCCTTTCTTCTGAGAATCAAGGAATAGTGGTCCTCTAGCTCTTCATTGGGGCTTTTTTTTAACTATTGAGCTAGAACTACTGTCCTATTGCATGTTGAGCAACAATTACATTAACTACATACAAACAAACACGATCTAAAAGATATTACTTTTTAACATAACACCTTAAGGCCCACTTCTTTGGACTGGCTTTTAAACACAGTTGAGCTGGACATTTATTTTAACCTTTTTATTCTGGCTTCATGATGTTATTTGTTCATATTTATTTTTTATTGTGCATCACTTTGGGCAACTGTGCTATGTAAATAAACTTTAACTAATCAAAGCATCCCTCTTGCTGATCCAATCTCAAATTAACCATTCTCTAGAGCTGACTTCGACTCAGAGAGACATGGTTTCAAATAAGAGTCTCGATTTCCATCATTAAATTGTCACAAATATTTTCCTCATGTTTGTCTAAGGGCAGCAAATTAATAAGCTCAGTTCCCTCTAAAACATTGTGATGCATCCATCTCCATCTGCAGAAGAACTTTTCGTGTCATTATAATGGAGGTTAACAAGCTAACATATTGTCATAGAGATTCTTATCAATGCTGTCTGTATTTTTTAAGATGTTTGAAGTCTAAAATGTTATATTTAATATTTTCAAGTTGTCATCTTTAAGCTGTTACAGCAATCAGCCACTAGAGGGTGCTGTTCATTCATATTCTCCAAAATAGACTTTCTCTTCTTATTAAATCTTATTTAAAAAAAAAAAAGCAGTATAATCATGCAGATGAAACCTGCATTTGTTTCGATATTCTGCAGTCATATTTTGTATCAATAAGTTTGTTTAAAGAAATTAAAAGTTTAAACCATTGGTTTCCTTGAACTCTCTTGCATATTTCCACCTGTCTCTTGCCTCCTCCGTCATCCTCTCATTGCCCCTCACCCAGTCCCAGCTCCAGATCTCCTGGCGGCAGGTCAAACGAAGGCAGGCAGCCGGGAACACTGCACGGAGACAGACTCACACCCAATGTACCTGTGAAACAAGAGGAACAAACCGGATTGTTATTATCCAGCATCCCTGCCAAGTACTGAGTGAAATAGGCAGGTACAAACTCACCAATCCCCTTCAACACCTCCGTCACCTTGGAAACAATCTGGTCCAATGAGCAGCCTTCTTCTGCCAAAGCACCGGCCAACTGAACCAGAAGTTTAAAAGCAACATTTTTATATAATAAGATTATTAAAAGAAAAAGAAAATATATAAATATGCTTCTGAAAGAGTAGTGTAGTTAAAAATGTTTCTCAAAGGAACCACACCAAAGTCTGTTAATAGTTTTACATTTGTCATGTACCTTGTGTATGAAGATGGTGCCACATAGGCCTCTTCTACCAGCCTTACTGGGTTGGTCAAATGCACAGTCTTCAGCAACTATCACCATGTCAACGGTGACGCCCTGGTTACGGGCCTGCTCTGCTGCCAATCCAAAGTTAAGCCGGTCACCAGTGTAGTTCTTTACAATGAGAAGAACTCCAGATGCTCCTGAGGACAGATGAGTGTTATCTAATTTACATATACACTGAAGTAAAGTGAACAAATATATGATAAACCCAAAAACATGTTACCTGCTTTGTGTAAGGAGAGGATGGCAGCCAGGATGCTAGTAGGAGGCGGTGATGCAAATACTCCTCCTGCCACAGCTGCAGACAACATACCAGCACCGATGTAACCTGAAGACACACAAAAGGGTTAAAATGGGAGAAATATGAGTAGAAATAATTAAAGGTGCTCGGAGCTTCATTTATTTAAAGATGTATAAAACTTACCCCCATGTGCCGGCTCATGTCCTGATCCTCCTCCAGACAGCAAGGCCACTTTGCCCCTCAAGTTGTCCAGGTCTGAGCGCAGCACAACCCTGTGGCCCTTCAGCAGAGACAGCCCCCCAGAGGCCCTGACGAGGCCGCAGAGAGCCTCATCCACACAGCCGTCCACTGAATTGATCAGCTTTTTCTGAGGCTAAGACATTTCAATAAAATACAAGTTTACTGCGAGGTCTTGCCCTGTAAAGCCATCCAAATGAAGCTAACACATCTTTCTACCAAACAGAAACCATATAATCGCGTAGTTAAACTAAAGTTTACACAATAAACTTTTATTCGAATAAAAAACATGGTGTAAAATGGAGGATTTACTGCAGCTCGTTACCACTGCACGGACTCTGATCTCCAGAAGAGACTAACGTGCAGAACACTGCTAGCTCAGCCACACTAGCTAAATGCTCCTATTATTAGATTAGATTAGACTTTATATTTGACTACATATTATATACACTATATATTATACTCCATATTACCACAAAATCACAAACACGTGCACATATTCGGCGATAACCAATAACGTTTTTCATTCATATTTACCTCCATTTGAACTTTTCTAGCTCCCTTTAACGTCTGACAGGTCGACCAATCAGGGTTAAGTTAGCATAATTTAGAGAACCGGATGTTGATATAATTTGGTTCCAAAATAAAACACGTCATTTACCTCGATACAAAGATTTATAATGCACAACCCTCTTTTTTGAACGAATTTGATACTCACTTCGGTCCTACGAGGGCCGCAATCCAGCAGGTTTTCCATGTATCCCTGCACCAACACATCGGAGTCAAATTAATGAGTCATTGTGTAGAACCTGATTGGCTGTTAGAGCCACCTAATTTGACTCAGGTGTGTTGGTGC
>JBAFTA010000006.1:7086090-7144596 GCA_036919975.1 Melanotaenia parkinsoni | reverse complement strand
ATATATATATATATATATATTAGCATAGCGCTATCACCACACACTTGATTTTAGCACAATATGGTGGTGTTTACAGGATGAATCCTGTGCTGAACTTGCAACTCTCAACAGTTCATTTGATCCACCTCAGACTTGTTTAGTGTATTTCAGGGAATATAAATAGACACGGCGTCAAGTTAAAAGTTTTTGAGATAAGATATTGATGTATTACACTGTCAAATCTTTATCAGGCTCTCATTGGCTGGTATTTTATTAACTGGATTGGTTTGCTGTACTCTATAATTGGTTGTTTTACTGTCATCAAGTGGGGTTGATGATGGGCAGTTTTAGACTTGATCAGCTTTTCAACAAACCAAATTACAATATAAATCCTGTCACATGTTGTCTGAGTAATCAGAGAACTTCTGAATAATCTCTGAGTTTCACTGTTACTCTATTTCTCTATAATTTTTTTTCTTTTTAAGGCTTAGGTTGAGAACTGTTGCTTATATGGACGATGCCTAGGCCTAGACAATACAGAAAAATAGCATACTGATAAAAAAAATATCATTGATCAATACTGATAATTATAAAAAAATTGTAAAAATATATTTATAGTGTAGCTCAGGCCATTTTATGCCATTGCTTAATGACCTACTTTTAATAAAGAACTGAATTCATATGTAAACACCTTTTTAACCATCATTTTTATTTCATTGACAAACAGCTAGAAGATAAAGCCTGTTACATACTCAGCTAGAAAAAAGAAATTTGCTCATTTTCTCAAGGTGGCAAGGTCAAGAAAGGAGTCTGGCAGTGTATGTATGTAACAGCCTGCTTTTTTTTAACAGAAAAACACTTTCAGTAATGCAGCATCACCTCCTCACCTACAACTATTTGAATATGTTTTTGCATGTTACCGCTTTGTTTGCAGTTATCACCATACAGCAGCATATTGTGTCCACACTGGGTAGAGAGATCATTTATTATTTACATCTTCTGTTGTTCCATTGTGATCTTATGTATTAAACCTATTATTAATCTGCAGGCAAACAGTCTCTGAAAACTGATTTGGTTCCAACAATGAAGTCATTGGCATTTTTATTTAGATTTTTATGTTTTTTTTTTGGGGGGGGGGATAGCAAGTGGGCTTAGTTGAGGTTAAATGCATTATATATTGTAAAGGCTTTACTACAAATATGAGCATTAATCTCTGTTGTGAGGAGAAAAATAAGGCAGGAGATCATCATTTGAACCTAATTTAGGTTTAAAATACTAACTTTATGTATTTATGCCCAACAGAAATATCACTGAATGATGAGTTAATGGGAATTAGAAGCTGATCCTTTAAAATAAATTAGAAATACAGCTGCAGCTTCTTTTTTCCAGAAACAGCTGTGTTACTGTGGACAATCTACAGGATAACAATGTGTATAGTTTTTAAAGAAACCACTTTCTACTGAGGAAGTGACCTCTGTTTATAATGTCTGCTGCAGACATGTTGTCTGTGACCCCGACCTCAGTGGAGACTGGCTCCCCCTCCTCAGAAAACCTTTAACTGCTGTTCTGAACAGCATATAGACCTTAACTTAGTAGCTAATATATGCTTTGAGTGTCATAACAAGTTGCAGCTAGTTGGGTTTTCCTGTTCTGGACGTTATTTAAAGGACCAGAAATTTCCCACACTGCTGATTGATGTGAATATTTTCTCATATGAAATAAAAAAAATAAAGAGAAAGTTTGTATAATGAAAAAAGAAAAAAAAATCTTGAGATTTCTTTCAGCTCCAAGTATAAACACTGTTCTACATTTTTTTTTAAATGATTTATCAATACAATGTTAAGCAGAATAATTGGTGACTAGTTGGTTGTCGCCTTGTTTTTTCACTTCTGTCTGCATATCAGAATTATTAAATATAAAATAATTGAACTGCAAAGAAGTATTTGCAACCTTTTCTTTTAAATTTCGTGAATCTATAGATTCTAGATATCCTGAATTTCTCTCCTAGATCTAAGACTGCAAATATCCAAAGAAAAAGAACAGCTGTAGTTTCCCTGCAGCAAGAGTGTGCAGGTCGAGACTAGCTGCTAAATTCTTCTCTGACTCAGAAAACCCAGGATAAAATGTAACAGGAGTAAGACTCATTAGTCAGTCACCTCCCTGCAAATATTACAGCGGGCAGGGGGAAGATAATGTGGGCATGAACCATTAATTAGAATACACTGTGACATTTAAATCTGAGTAGCATGGAAGTGGTTTAGATTCTGAAAAAAATGATTTATAGATAGAATATCAAATGTCGTTGTTGGTTGGTGAATGCCAAAATGGGAAAACGTGACTCATTTGTTTATTCCTGAAAATAAATCTGCCCAGTGACCATACAGAAAGAATGCAAATGTTGGTTAAGGTGACTCTGTACACCAGTGCTTGCTGTGCAAGTTTCAGATAATGTGTGATAGATGTGAAAAGCTTTCAAAATAAAGCAGAAAAAATCCACATTGTGGTCAGATTGATTTTAATATAGAGAATAATATGCTGAAAACAGTTTTTACCATATCACCTGACCTTACATGTAAATCATAATTAGAAAATGTTTTATTTTGGTTAGAAATGATCCCTAGAATAACACTGTGAATAATGTACATATGTATGCTTTTAGAGAGGTCACTCTTAAAGTGTTTTGCGATTACTTTTATCATGAATTGGCAATAAGTGGAATCAAATTTTAAATAAGTAAAAAGTTGAAATGTTTAATAAGCATAAATGTATAACACATGATGTTGTTTTAAATTAAAAATTACAGACACGCTCAAACACACCTAACTTAGAACTATTTTGGATATTTACTGAACGGAAAAAGAGCTTTATTCCTCCACTGTTTGCCTCTATTATCTGCATAAGGGTCCTGTTTCCTCTGAAAATAATATTATACATAGACTAGTTCTCTCTTCTTCCCTACAAAGCTACATCCTCTTATTCTGGTGTAGATTGTATCTCTTCGTTTGTAGTTGGATCAGTTTGTTCTATGTTCAGCTGGTAGTTTGTTTTTTTTTCTCTGTGTAATGAGACACAACTTTGGGGGCTTTTGTTGGCCATGGTGATTTGTATGAGTTTGGAGAGCAGATAGAAAGCTGAATTAAAAAGCTTTTCATGAACATGTTTAACTTCTCCCTGATGTTGGCTGTATTTTACAACCAGAAGTTGACTGATTTTAAGCTCTAGTATTGTTTTCTTTAAACAAAAATACAAGAAATGCTGCATGTTGTTGTTATGTGCAGCTCAATTAATTTTAATTGCGCAATTGAGAATGCTTTTTTTTATATGTATATATTTTTAGATTTTTGTCCAAATTGCCTTAAAGTGTTGCAAAATAAATGTTTAAGTTAAGCAATTATATCACTTATTATCAAAGTGTTGTAGGGGGAAAATATATCCCAAACATAAAGGCCCCTAAAATTCTACATTATACAAATTTCTGAAAGTGAGTCATTGAAAAACTTCCATCAGACGACCATTCAGAAGCCTTTAAGGTACTCTGGCTAATAATTACAGGGAACCTCCAAGAAGTTTAATGTTGAGCAGGTTTCAAAGGCCTAAAATGTCCTTCAGTACATTGTGATTTGTGTTTTCATTGCAGGACCAAAGCCCAAAGCAAGTCATTTTGATGCATCAAGGTTACTTTGTAACTGTAATGCTCTGTTATGTTGTTTCAGGTGACCGACTTAATTTGTGGCATTTGTTTGCACAAATTTTAAGTCTTGCTAATAATAAACAATAACAGTCTGTATAGTCAGACTGTAATTATCTTTCCTCCTCCAGCATTATTTCCACCATGAGTCCAAACATGTGGAAGTAAAGATTAACCACTAACTTCTGGTTGTCTCGTTTATCTGCAGCTTCTCTTCCCATTTAAAGAGATGTTTTTTCAGTAACTTTGACTTTCTGTGCAGTTTCTAAGTAGTCTACTCACAGAGGTAGTGTTACTGTCTCTGAATGTCAGCTAGACAAAGCAAAGCACTTTAAAGGTGTTCCTTTGTCATGGGGGAAGTTGTACCTGGTATTATGCATTACACCTTGGATGCTGTAGTATTGGTTTACAAACTTTCATGCACAGCACACATTTCTAACAATGTTCCTGTTTAATGTGATTTTTTTTTTTCCCCTCATCACTGTCAGGAATATTAGTATCAGATTTACTGGAAATCAGCCATCAGTTATTAACATGGGACTTACACTCACATTACTGTGTGCACAAACACAGGTGAGGTCATTTGAATAACAGTTTTAATTATAAAAGGAAGTTATAGACACAGTGATGTATGAATCCATGCGGGAGCGGCTTTCTGCAGCGTCCTGCTGTTTGGCTGTAGAGCTGTTTGCAGATTCCGCTACGCATTAAGCTTTTGGCCAATTTCACCAACAAATAATGAAGTATTTTAAAGTGAGCTGCTTATCACTGCATCACTTCTGGATGTGTGAAAAAGCATACAGCTGTGATTGTATCAGGCAGGGCTTGTTAATATTCTTACACTTGTAAAACATTTTGTTTAGTTTGATCACATGTGGTTGAACAGGGAGCATAAACATTTATGCTGTTGCAACAGCGCCATGAGCAGAGCAGCTTGGAGATTGTCATGTAAATACGTTTTTAATAGTAATGGCTCTTATAATACACATACAACTCAGAAAGAAAATGCATTGATCCAGGTTATTTTCTTGTATTTTATTGTTTTGTGAGCTCATGTGTCCAAAAGACAAAGTTGTGGTTAGATCAAGCAAAATGGCTATAATCATGCAAGGAAAATGCAAGATGTTGTGCAGGTATTTAAGTTTACTGTAGATGCAAGTTCATGCATTAGATATCTTAAGACTGCTCTATTTTCTGTACTTTGCTCTCATATTAACCAACACCCCAGAATAAATGACAAGCTTTATGCCTAAAGAGATGCTGTTTTATATCTCAAAAGCAAATTTTTACATGTTTTTTTTTTTTTAGTTGATATTTTTGTGTGTGTATAGTTTTCAAATCAAGGGGTTCAGTTTAGAGCAGCATACCACCAAAACTGTATTTTAAAAACCTGGAGAAATCATTTTGATTTGTTGGAGTTAAATTTAGTCATTTTAGTTCTAAATAAAAGAACTATGTATCTTCAAAGATTGGAGTGAAATATCAGTCTGTTGCAGGACACGTTCTTTGTAGTTTTAAATGAATAATATGACACATCATTTTTATTTTCCAGACTCTGCAGTGAGTTTGACTCTTCTCTGTTTTTCTTTTACTTACTGACTGTTCATGTTGTATGTGACACAAGCTTTTCTTATCTTTGTGTGTCTGTGGTTGGGCTAGGTGTGCCGCATTTTACTTTGGCAAATCTTATCAGTTGACCCCAGTCTTGCTGAAACTGAGAGGCCTAGCCCACTAACTTTAAGCTGTGTGTGTGTGTCTGAGTGTATACAGAGCTCCACCCACTGTTTTAACAGTGTGCAGCTGGTGAGTTGCGTTAGATTTAGCCATTAATGATAGGGAACATTTATGCATGTGCTTCTTTTTGTGGTTTTCTACTGCATAGGTATGGAAAAACTCATTTGCGGCTGACTGGCAGTTCACTGATCAAAAGAAGATCAGCGGTGCCTGTAGAAGATGTCGGTCTTTTGTGACCAGTCTTGTCACTAACTTCATCACATTGCATCCTTCCTCAACCTGGATGTGTTGGGAAGCACTGAGCATGCTTGGTTCAGGGACAGGTTTCACATTCTGGACATTTAGTACAACTGGGACAATTCTCTGAAGATCAAGAGAAGAGACAGTAAATTCCCACAAGCCTGTTACCACACACAAATACACACACTCAGCTGAGTCATCAATTAGTATTTTGGAAAAACAGACAGACACAGGCATTCATTCACACTCAGGCTTAGACGATCTCTTAAGTAGGTTAAGATCCTATTTAGTCAGCTGTCTTGAGTCAGCAAAAAGATACTTGGATAGAAAACACACACACACAAGCACACACATGCAGCTGTTTATAATGATGTCATAACTGAGAGTGGTTTACTTGAACCTCTTTGTGCCAGCAGTCCTTCCTTCCAGACATTTACTGTCTACGCCTACTTTATTTCTCTCCTGTCCATCCACTCCTCCTTCAACTCTGCCTCCTGCACCACTAATGCAGCAGCTAGTACATGCTAAGTAGAATATAATACCTACCACATTAAGCTCTCAGTCAGTATGATGAAGACATTTTCTTGATGTATGTATTTGGCTCACCGGTAGGATGTTTACTGCATCTGGTATATTGCACCACAGTATTTAGATGTTATGACTGCAATGCTATTAAAACTTATAAGGCTAAAGTCGGTGAAAGATGATTATTACTTCAGTGCAAAAAAGTTTCTCAATATATAACATTTATCCGGATGTTCTGGTGCTGACTAAGTGTGTGTTTTAACAGATGGGTGAGGTGTTGTCAACTTCCAGCTTTGACATGTGGGATGTATTTGGCAACTCACCAGCTGTACCAGCCGTCTTTCTCAAGTTTCCAGTACAGTGATTCATTCTTTTATTTGAAAAAAAAAATCTTAAATAATTGCTTAATAATCTTTTTTTCTTTTTTTTGAGGACTTATGTGTATGTACCTAAATCATGTGCACACTGATCAGAAGGAGGGACTAGCAGACAAGACAAAATGGTTTATGGGAAAAATGCACTGACCTAGCATTTATGAGATAATTTGACATTGAGTTCGCCCCCACTCGTCTTTTTATGAGTCTAATGAACAGCTGATCGAGCTGCTGAGAAAGTATGAAAATGTATACATCACATTTGACATTTAAAGCGACATTATGAAGGCTTTTATTTTGCTGTGGCGGTGGGCACAGACCCTGTTAATTAAAATTTAAAGGCCCAATTAGTTAGTTTTCTACATATTTTAGGAATCAATCTTGCACTTAGAGTCTAGAGAGCTCGATATTTCATTGATGAAAAAAATGTGTAAGAATCTCAAAGCTGTTAAAATGCTGACAAAGTGTCTTTTAAGAGGTTAAAAATTTATTTTACAAAAAATGAACAGTGGACTACAGCTGGTCTATTCAGGTGTGTGGTTTCCTGACGCCCCTTACATCCAGATTAGGAATCTCTGCTCTGTTTATATTTAGATTTCTGTATTTTTCTGCAGCATTAGAAACAGACATGTACAAATAAGCAAAGACCAGGAAAACATCCTCCTCCCGCCTCCATACAGGAACCTCCTGGACCTGTAGGAACGAGAAACGCCAGATATGTTCTGTCCCTATATCATGTTATCATATATGTCCATGTATCATGTCTTTATATTTTACTGTTTTTAAGCCCCTTTACCTGTCTAGGGACCTCCATTGGCTAAGATCTTGCATATTTATGTGAAAGTGTTAATTATTAATTTAATTATCCATTCATTAATTTGTAAATGGAGTAGGTCATTCTGTGTGCAACTTTGTGGTTTGTCAAAGCTAGTATTATATAGATTGTGTTCAGCTGTGTTTTGTTTTACTATAGATGTGTGGCATTTAACGTTCCTTTTGAATTTCCCTCAAGTCACCACACTGTGTGGCCTCCTGTATTTGTGTCTAAATAAAGCCCCTCAGTGGCGTCAGACCTGCTCTCTATTGTACAAGTCGGGTATTTCCTGGTCAGAAGGAGGAAGGGTGGGGGGAATCCTGGCTGGATGCAGGTGTGTGTTTGTGTGGGCTGTGTAAAGAAAGAAATAACACAGGAAAAACTGGGATCTCAATTACAGAGACAGATTTTTTTTATGGAAAGAAAATTGATTCAGTATCAATTTAAGCATTTCTGAACGAACATTGATTCTTCTTACTTTCAGTCTAAAAATGCTCCTGTGCATATAAATGGTAGAATATGTGTGCACAAATTGCCTGATGCACCGACAAAACTGCATTTACACACTGACCAATTTACGAGTGCATGAGGGATTTGGAGACTCCCATCATCCCAAGAACTTCAGGTTTCACACACATGGTGCATTTAGGTGCTGATAGAAAGCTGAGTCCCTTGGATTTTCATTGGCTCACTTAGAATTATTTTAAAAAGAATAAGTAAGTAAATGTTTATTTATATAGCACCTTTCAAGATAAAAATCACAAAGCGTTTCACAATTAAACATACGAGTAGTGGGCATTTTTTTTTAAATAATAATAAAAAAAAAGTCCACAATACATGGTGATTTTTCTCACTTGTCTTCTCGGTTTTCTTCAGGTCGGTGTATGACGGTCAGGAACATGGCCTGTTCATGGAAAAGCTCGACGTGCGGATCAGGAACCATGACCGAGAGATCGAGAAGATGTGTAACCATCACTTCCAGGGGTTTGTCGACTCCATCACAGAGCTGCTCAAAGTACGAGGGGAGGCACAGAAGCTGAAGGTAATGAGAGATGGAAGAATGGCGCCATAAGACAGAAATTGGGTTTAAAAAAATTTATCTTTTGAGCTCAGTATGCAAGCTATTAAATGAAAAAGGTTTTGGTATTTCTGGTTAATTTTCTTTTGTTTTTATTGCTCAGTGTCAGGTGATTGAAACCAACAGGCGTCTTCAGGATGATGGTAAAGAGGTAAGCTGGCAGGGTCATTAGTGTTCTGTCCAATTCAGCCTTGTTCACGCTTCAGAAAACTAATTTGCTGTTCATGTTCTTGCCGCGCCCTCTCGCTCATCTTCACAGCTCATCAGTTCGATGGAGCAGCTGCAACAATGTCGAGTGCAACAGAGAAACATCGCTACCACCATAGACAAACTAAGCCACTGCCTTCCAGGTGACACAAAACACGCTTTATCTGTTCCAAAGCATCTATGGCAGCGTTTACTCCGCCTCAGTCAGTCAGCTGTTAGTTTTGTCTCGTTCTTAAACAATTCTCTTTTTCTGTTTTGTTTTTTTTAGTTCTGGAGATGTACAGGAGACTCCAGGAGCAAATGAGGACCAAAAGGTATGTCACCAAGAACTTTCATTTAGTTGTTGTTTATTTGTGATGGCCATCATTTAGCTACCTGACACTGACCGACTTTTAATGTTAGTATTAAAAACCTTTTGTTTTCAGTATTTTCTACAGCCAAGTTTGTTAATCCAATGTCAAAGTAATTCAGTTAATACATTCTTTTAATTTTTTTTACTGAGGTGGTTTAGAAACAGTTTGTTGGACTCATGTCAAAACCAATGCAGCAGCAGCAACTCTGCTGGTTTGGAGAAAAGATAAAGATTTTATATATATATTAAAAATGTCGTAATTTATTATGGTTAGCTTTGTATAGAGCATTGAAAAGCATGCACGTTTGCTTTTAAATTCAAACGGGTGATATTAAGACAAAGTTTTGTAGGGAGGAGGCAGACAATGTGATGCATGGAGAAGGTAAATTGTATCCCTGCACTGTGGTTCTCATCACAGATTCAGAGTAATCCAGTTGTAATTTAAACAGCATAAAACCTGCAGCAGTCAAACTGCAAAATGCTTCTCATTTTCCACGATTAATCAACAAGATACGTAAGATAAATTGGAACTATATGAGTGAGAAACAATATGTTAAAAAAATGTCTGTTTCTGAATATTTCTGGGCTTTATTGCATACTCTCACTAGTAAACTGTGGATTCTAAGCAGTTTTCTTTTTTTCCATCTTCCAATCACAAGATGGAGCCATTGCGCTGCAGACAAGAATACAAATGACTCCTCTGTGTCTTTTTCTCTCCCTGGCCCCACCCTGACCTGCTCAGTCATAAATGAGTGTGTTTGTGTTTTTCTTCTTGTCCCTGTCATGTGGCTGCTGCTTTCAGAGAGCAGGGAGAGGTCAGCCAACAGAGTGCTCTAAGAGATGAAAGTGTCCTGAGATGCTGTGGAGTGAAATTGTATCGATACAGTGTGATGCAGTGTGTTATTTCTGTGTGTCTGACTGCATGTAAAGGAGTGTATCTCTGTATGTTCTCACAGGGAGAATTGTGTCATTGCTGTGTGTTGTCGCTGTCTCCTCCCATAACCTAAATTAAACAGGTTGAGTAAATAAGTAAAGATGAATTTTGTTCTGTGTTACTGCAGATACTACCCTGCATTGCGGACGTTGGAGCAGCTGGAACAGACATGTCTTCCCAAGGCAGGGCAGTACCGGTTCTGCTCCATCATGGCAGAAAACATCCCCAAACTGAGGATACAGATCAGGGACACGGCCATGTCCCAGCTGAGAGACTTCCTGGAGAGCATTCGCAAACACTCGGACAAAATAGGAGAGACTGCTATCAAACAGGTTAGTAGCAATACACACATTAATATATGTTTCTTCCTTTATGTTTTTATTTTTATTATAGTTTTAATTCTTAGCTTGGAAGAGTTTCTGCAGATATTCAGGTGTTTTTAAAAATATTTTTTAGCTGCCTTTAACTCCCAGCAGACCCAGAAAGATGATCTGTTGGATTCAGATCAGACATACAGTCGGCACGGAAAGTATTCAGACCTTGACCTTTTTACTTTCTTCATTTGCAGCCATTTACTAAAGGCATTTGAATTTTTTCCCTTCAGTATTTATACACACAACACCTCACGTTGACAGGAAAAAAAACACAGACTTGTAGGCATTTTTGCAAATTTATTAAAAACAACTTAAATATCGGTTTTTTTAGAAGCGGCTTTTGTGTGTGTGTGTGTTCGTGTGTGTGTGGTTCTGTTGCCAGTAAACAAGTATGGCGGCGCTGCAGGAGATGCTGTGGCTTTCCATTTAACACACATGCAGGCTTTTGGCTTTTCAGCACTTACTTCATTGTTTCTGTGTAATCTGGGGCCAAGGGTGTGTGTGTGTGTGTTTGTGTTTTCTTGTGGTCAAGCTCAAAGTGAAGCCTCTTGTTTATTTGTGTGCCTCTTTTTTTTTCGGAAGGGTTGCTATGGGAATAAAGAAGGAGCACTTGATGATAGACAGATGAGTGGATGGCGACTCAGAAAAATAGCTCCAGATTCTGTAATAATAACCTTTTTTTTGTAATATGTGTTGATTTGGGAATGAAGCAGAGAGTAAATCGGTGGATTAGCTCAGTGGTCTTAAAAAAAAAAAAGTTTCTTTGTCTACCTTTGTTCCACTCGTAAATCTGAAGGAATACTAATGAATTAATTTTTCACAACCAGTACAGTAAGAACCTGGTCAGCGTGGTTTCTAATTACCACAAAGAAGCAGAAATAAACACATTTTCATGTGAACGGCTTCAGCTTTTTGTTGACTTTTCCTAACGATTATTTAGCAAATTTTAAGCCAAATGAATTAATGATGACTTCTGGAAAGGGAACAGAGAAGTTGTCTTTCTGAAACATATGGATATTTTCTAAAATAAATGTTTGATTTCTTCTTTGTTGTTGTATTTTGGACTTTAGGGCCATCTGTCTTTTAAATCCATATTTCAACCATCAGTATAGCAAGTTGCAGGGTAGATTAGGTAAATGAAATGTGCTGAACTTTCTTGAAGACAGTTACTGATCTTCCACACAACAGTACTGTTTGAGGGGGGCTGTTGTGTTGGTCAAAAAAAAGGCACTGCAGGAAGTGTGCTTTAGCTTTTGTTAGACGAAATCATATAACATCGTCTATTTTAAAGGTTTGTTATTGTTGAGCATGTAAATGCTGTGAATTTAATAGATCAGATTCAAACATTAAAAACTCTCTCCTGTTTTTTCAGCTGATTTGTGCTGCACGAAGGACTTAGCTTAAATTTTGTTTACAGACACTATCATCTGTCCCTGCGGAACAACACGTTATATACGTTAAACGCAAACACAGATCTATTGAAAATAAAAACAGGGACATAAAAATATGCATGTTTTCTTTCTAGGCTTAAGCTAAAGTGGATTTCCACAACAGGAAACATGAGAAAAATCAGATGTAGTAATTAAAAAGGTGTAAGCTAAATCAGCTGGTCAGTTAATCCTGTTAAATGGTGAAAATATGACCCTTCAATATGTTTCTATACAGCTAAATGAAGATGGTTTTGATTATTATGCTGACATGGTCACAGTTCACTCAGTCACAATTATAAATATGAAAACACTAGCAACTAGTTTCTCATCAGATCATACAGTTAAGTCTAAATGATCCATTTTAAAATGACACTAACAGAAAATGTTTATTTCTGACTGGGAATGGTTTGGTATTAGACATGCACGGTTTCATCTAGACCAGGGGTGGCCAACGTCGGTCCTCGAGAGCCACAATCCTGCAGGTTTTCCATGCATCCCTGCACCGACACACCTGACTGAAACTAATGAGTCATTGTTCAAATCTATATAGGCTGTTGGATCCATTTAATTCGAGTCAGGTGTGCTGGGGCAGGGATGCATGGAAAACCTGCAGGATTGTGGCTCTTGAGGACCGATGTTGGCCACCTCTGATCTAGACTACAAGGAGAGTTTTGGGGCAAAAACTGAAAACAGAGAGAAAAATGAAGTAAATGGGACACAAGAATGTGACTTTTACTTGGTGAAAAAGGAGAAAAAAAAGATTCTCAGAAGCAAAATCCTCACAATCAATCAAGAAGAGCCAAATCTGTCCAGAAGTGACCATCTGCCAGCATCTTGGAGTGGCCCAGCAGGGTGCAGACCTGAATCCAGTCCAGGATCTGTGAAGAGAACTCAAGACCCGAATTCTGCAACCTTCAAGATTATGAAGAAACCTTGGACTTAGGACTTTAGTAGCTGATGCAAGTAAAGGCTTTGCTATTGGCTATTAAAAAAGGGTTACAGTCATCATTTTAATTTCTATTCAAACACAATGTTCTTTATTACTCATTTCCATTTGTCCACGTGGAAGTAATGAACCAAAACAAAATTCTAAATAAAGCGGTATCTGGCATGAGGGAGAAGAAGTTCAGGCTTATCTGTAGGTGAGAGGAGCTTCTTCATAGGGCGATGCACGGCTCAGAGGTCTTAGAAGCTACCAGTGTTAGACCGAAGGCTTTCCTTCCACCTGCAGCAGCACATTGCTCTGGGTTTGTTCATGACTTACAGCTATTTTAAATGCAGAAGTCACATTCTTGTGTGTATTCCTAAGTCAATAAAAGATTCATCTCATGCTGGCTGCGTTTGCTGCCGACATCTGTGGATGTTAAGAATCTGTTAAAGTATCACATCACTGAATTCTTCCAGCCTGCAAAGTCTCTTTCGCTGACTGTGTCAGGGAATATGAGACCAGCTTAGGAGAATTTATCTGATGTTTCCACAGATAGAGCTCTAAGTGTATGCACATATATTGGTGTTTGATGGTAGTTTGCAGCGTTCCTCTAGATGTCACTAGAGCATCACTCTTAAGAGTTCTGCTGTTTCTGGTTGATAGTAGGTTTGAAGGTCTCCACGCTAGAATCTAGAATCAAATCACTGGATGATTACGAGTAAGAAAACTGGTTGAATCATATGTTGTGATCCTTTTTGTCATAAAATATACACCTACTTTATCACCTAAGTTGGGCTGAACACTTAACATCATCACCAAACGCCATTTAAAAAAAATAAATAAATAAATAAAAAATCAGGTTTTACTCAGAGATGAGGCCATGCTGATGTTACTGAAGCTATTATTGCTTTGAGTTCTTCAACATTGAAATTTAAACTAAAGGAAAAAGAAGTTGCTTCTAAATGCCGCCCATATGCAGGACTAATAGTCCCCTTGAATCACGTGCACGTTGACAACCCCTCATTAACCCTTAGGTGGGGGGCCTCTGGACCACAGTTTGAGAATCACTGGTGTAGAAAATCCACTTGCAGTCATAAAGAAGCTAACCGCTAACTGCCCTAACCACTAATTACAAGGGAGATTATGAAAACCCCAACAGTCCAGCAGACCTGATACCGATACTGGGATTATGTTGTATCAAATGTTGGGCTCAAGGAACACACACACAGTCTAAAACTTCACAACTGAGTGTGTGTGTGTGATGGTAAATGAATGAATCCCTTCCTTTCCTTTGTCCCCCACACTTTCTCTCAGACAGCGAGTCTCTCTGGCGTGCTCTGTTCCAAATTTGCTCCAACTTTCTGTATCCAGCCGTCGTTACAGCTCCCTCAACTATGGATCTGAAAATAAATAGATGGGGGGGTGAAAAAGAAGGAGATGGAGGAGAGTGAATGGTTTACAATGGAGCTATTGTCTGCTGCCACATACCCATGGTGGAGGAGGACGAGAGAGGGAAGAAGAGGGATGAGAGGGAAGTGGGGAAGAAAGAAGAGAAGGACACATCGCAGGGTAATGAAGAAAAAAGTGATAGGAAGAAGAAAATGAGGAGGAATATGACAAATATGAGGATTTAAGAGATTTACATGTAGAAAAAGAGTAAAAAAAATCCAAAATTTTATTAGCTTAGAATCGCCAGTCCAAATGTGGTTTGGATTTAGTTTTAAAATTTACTGTAGATTTCTCGTGTCTTTCATGTCCAGAATTTCTAAGGGTGTTTTCATCCAGACTTGTCCACTGATTCTCCCTCCATGTGCATCCAGTCCTCTTCTCAGTGTTCAACTGTAATAAACAACGTGATTTCCTGAAACACTGGCTGTAGATGCACTTGTTTGTGCCGAGTGACAGTGACATGAATTGACTAATTTAATGCTAATAAAATGGATTTTTGGTCCATCTTTTTGATCGATCATCCAGCCTGAAGTGTATTTAAACCTGAGATTTTCCATTGCCCCAAAAGGACATCTTTCTTTTTCTTTTCCTCCCTCAGCCTTTCCCATTTAGTCCAGAATCAGTGTTGCCAGATATGTAATTGTATCAAGCCACCCAATCCTGAAAACAAGACCAAAACAATTGTATAAAAATAACAAGCAAACTCACACGACCAAGTAGCAGCGTGTAGTAGAAGACTTTTCAAGCTTGGAACCTCAGACGAGCATCATAAAGCTGCAGCGTGGAAGAACATGTCATCCAAACAGACAGGATGCCATGTTGTGATGAAGGTATTCCTGACTTCATGGTGCAGCTAAGATTGATATGATTACTACTTACTATGAATAAGACCCTTTTATTTGGGTTGAGTACATCAGATAAAGCTGTTTCACAGCAGTATCTGATTCAGAGTAAGGTGTTAATCTGGTTAATTTCAGATTATTGCTGCATTTATGTAAATGCCGTTGTCTGGTTGCATCGGCCAATCAGACGTGCAGGTGCACATTCCTGATAGATACGTGTGTAACGCGCATATTTCATGGATGGGATTTCCTTTGTAATGCTGTGAACATTTGTGCTACATCCCTCCGTCTACTTACTCATAATTATAGCACTCAGACTGACTTCCTGGATCCTCTTTCATCAAAGCAGGTTCTCAGAAGGAGGGTCAGAAAGGTCAGAGAAGAAGAAGGATGAGAACGGGACAGAAAAGAACGAGCTACAGAAGAATGAATTTAAAAAATGAAAGGAAACTTGAGACAGAATCGTCTTTGTCATTTGTCTCATCCACTTTCTCTTTTAGTCACAACACATTTCCACCTCTTTCAAAATCTCTCGTTCCTCTCTCCTCCACACTTTCCATTCCCTGTTCTTTCCATCTCCCTCCCTCTTGTTTTTCTTTCGCTTGTGTTCAGCAAAGGACGATTCCTGCGCTTCTGCTGTGTGTTTGGTAGACACACATGACCTAAAACACACACACAGTCGCACACACTAATGGGAAACAGATTGCTGGGCCTGTGAAGTGGAAGAAGATTGATTACCTATATCTAGTTACTGAACACACACATGCGTGTGCGTGCAGCGAGGGTGGCGGAGGGCACATGCTGGGTCGGTGTATTGAACCATCACAGGAGAAACCAAAATAGACTGTTATGGGTTGCTGTGTCACTCGGAGTGTGTGTGTGTGTGTCGTCTGCTGAACAGTGCTGCACAGTTCAGTGCATTATGTCTGGCTACCTAACGGTGATCTATAGAAGGGATGTCGGAGTTCTTTAAAACAGAATACACATATACTGAGGGCTTAATTGGATTTTAGATTTTGGGATGAAACGCTCAACTTGACATCTTCAAGATAACTTCTTAAAAAGTTTTTCCAAGCTTACACTTATTGTTTGAATGCAAATTATTGCAAAGCCATTAAAAATGCTCACCAAAGAATAGAGCAGAAATCTGATGAGGGGTTTTAACACTACTCTTTGCAGGCTGAGTTTTCTTTGCTTGTCAAGTTTGAGATATCCAGACTTTCTCTTTAGCAGCTCAGACAGAAGCCTGCCAGCCTGTTTTCACTAAGATCTGATTAAATGAGATAAAATCTGCTCATTAGTGAGCTTCAGTAGTCCTTGCAATGGAACTTTTTATTAGTCATTTCCCCTCCTACAAGTCTGTATGTTAAGCTGAAATAACCTGCTACTGTTCGCAGCTCTGCGTTTAGCCTACAAAGACGGGAGTAGTATTCATGCTCTTATTAAACTAGCACCAAGGAGGGAAGGAAATCACAGAAATAAAAAATTGCACGTCTGTAAGATAGTTTACTATCTGAGTCAATATGATCTAAAACTGAAGTCTGATAAAAAGATCAGACTTAATTCGCTGCTGGAGATCTTTAGAAGATTTGTTCATCATGGGGTAAAAAATAAAGAAGTTGATGCTTTTCATTCTCAAAAAAGTTGGTAAGGTGTTAGGACTCAATATTCACAGTCAAAAAGATCATGTTCAGATACAGAAAGAACCGAAGATACAGTGTGTGTGTGACTGGTAAACACCAACATGCTGGAGTTTCTGTTCTGTGAAGAAAAACGAGTTAAAACGACTCAAATCTGGTGTTTGAATTTATTGCTTCTTAAAAGAGCTAACATCACAAAACATGTTTAGCCGTGTTCTCTTAATCTTTTTTTATTTATTTATTTTTTTACTGTTGAACTTGTATGTTTGTGGTCAGTTTTATGTAGTAATATTCCCAGATTATTGAGTTGCTAGTGATAGCAGGAAGAAATCAACGTAAAATGGATTATATTATATTACATTGTTTGTATAATAAAAAAACAAACAAAAAAAAGCTTGTCATGGCAACAGCATATTAGTGGCAACTTTCAGATACATAACTTGAAGGAACAGGTGGCCAAATTATAGCTTTTAAAAAGGAATTACCTTAATACACATGTAGAAATTATTTATTTAACCCATTTAGTTATTATGAAATGGTTAATCTACATTAAAGCCATGCAGCACATCTTTATCTTAGGAATGCTTTGCAGTCTTACAAACTATGATGTCAGATCATTTGGAAAATATTTTCCACTAAAAGGGTTGTTCCATGTCTCTGACCTACAATTCTGTCCTTCAGGTCCTCTCCATCTTCCCTTCGCTTCTTGTCCTCCTCAACACCTTTCTCCTGCTCCATCTTAACTATGTTTCCTATGTTTTTCTCGTCTCCTGTCCCTTTTTCTCATGGAGAGTTGTGCGGAAATGACGCACATTCCCGCACTTGTGTTTCAAGCACCGAACTAAAAGCCTTTCCTGAAGAAAAGTGCAACAAAAGCTACGTTAAGAAGGATTTTGTTTGCAGCAGAACCTGGTACTTTGTGATGGGCAAGAATGAATAGTCGGGTGAGCGTGTATGCCAGTGGATAGCTCAAGACACCTGTTGAAGAATGTGAGAGCTGAATTAAACCACCAAGTGGATTTCCTTGACGTAGGTGCTGACGTTTGTAGCTACAGCCTTGCATACCTTCGGAGACATTCTTCCAGTGTCACTTGCTTGGTCTCTTTTGAGGAGTAGATATGTTAATTTGCATGTGGAAAAAAAGAAAATGAACATGTGAGGGATTTAAAAAGAAATGTCGTGCACTCAGAAGAAGACTCTTTGTGTTTTTTGACGTCTCTTTTCAGCCTCAAGTATTTGACTGCTTATTTTTCCAGTCTTTCAGTGTTTTGAGTAAATTTAAAGTTGTAAAATTGGTGAAAACACTCATCACTTTGTTCAAAGTGCTTTCTTTTAGGGATTTGGCCCCGTTTTAGACTAAATGTGTCCGTGCTCTCTTCCTTCTAACCTTCTGTTGAAAGGAATGAAAATTCCCCAGATTTTGTTTTGTACTTATTGTCTTATATGACTCATTTATGTTATTGTGTAACTGCGCGTGTGTGGGCATCAGATCAAAGATGGTATTGTGTTCTTAAAGCAGCACTGAGGTTGTGTTCTTCCGGGTTTCTACCTATCCACCCTTTCTTGCACAGCAGCTTTTCTCATTATCGTTGTCGTCAACGGCTCGAAATGATTCGCCTGAAGCCTTTGACGCATTTCTTGACATCCCATTCGCCAGATTTGATTGCTAATGGTGGTCTACGTGCCGGCGGCGGTGAACAAAGGAAGCCTCTACGTAGATTTTTAAAAGGACCCGAGGCGGATCTGGGAGGAGATGGAAAGATGTTCTCAGCTTAGATCTGAGAGGGCTTCCCCCTCCAGAACAAAGGTTTCCCACAGAAACGTTGAAGAGTTAGCGGGGCCTGTGTTAAAAATACTAAGGAACCATTTGAAAAGAAAAATGAAGCTTTGGCAGACTTGAACGTCTACAGTTTTAAGCCAGAGATATGGAAAGTAGTGGCAGTGATTTATTAAAATGTACAAAGTGGAGCTGCAGTTTACAAGGAAAATCTTGATGGTCATTATTTGACATTACTGGTAAGGATTAATCAGACCTGTTGCCACTGATTTTCAGCCCAGTTCTTCTGTCATTTGTCCTACCTGAGCCATGTCTTCCTGTTTCCTTTCCTAAAGAAAGACAGCCATCTTCCGCAGAGATCATTTCTGATGAGGCTTCACTGAAGAGTAGATTAATCAGTTGAAGGTTTTTGCTGGAATTTTTTCCTGTTTAAGGAAATCGCTTTAAGTTATTCAGTTACTCTATAATCTTTAAAGGGTGCACACCCTTCTGAGACATTTTCAGCCAGTGTGGATCACAAATGTCCTTTTAAAGCAGAGCGCTAGAAACAAAGTGCCCACAGATACAGTTTCATTTGATTCTTTGTTGCTTGTGTAGGTGCAGCACTGATTCATCCTTTGAGATTTTTTTGCATGCGTGAATGATTTTTTTTTTTTAGTCAGAGTTAAGCGGTCTTACAAACAAAAGTGTGTTTCTCTAAAAATGGCTGGAGAACTGGACAGAAAATGAGTGAAAAAAAGCTCCACAGAATAATTTTGAAGGATCTGGCTGCTTGAAAGCTATAAATAAAAAGACTGGTGGATAAAAAGTTTGGCGCAGGTCTGTTTATATTGAAGACAACTGTTTTCACTTTGCTTTGGATACATGATCCCATTATTTTCAGACTCAAACTTCCTGTCTTTTATTATTTCTATTTTTACAGTACCTGATTGAACACCGCTGCAGAGGGAGTCTAATGCATCATTTCCCATTATACTTCCCAAATATTAACATGGACACAGGACAGTCTGCATCAGATAATGCATTGTTCTGAAGAGAACTGTTCCAATTTAACTTTATATTTTTTATTTATTTTTTCCAATTAAAGATTTTTGGAGAGCTTCATTGACCTGCATTAATGTTACATAAAACCCAAATATGTACCACATGTTAAAGAAAAAAAAGATTTTCTGTAACTTTGTTTTAAAATTCAACTTAAGTATCAGTTACACATAAATAAATTTATTTTTTATTAATTTACTTTTTAACCAAATGTATAGCTTCAAAATGTCCCAGTCTTCCTCATCTCCACTTTTAAATCTTTAGATGTAATTCTATTGCTTTGTTTCGACTTCTCATCCGTCCTGTCCTTCCCTTCCTGGCTTGTCTTTTTTCCCCTCTGGTGCATTCTTGGATCACTGGACGAGGCGTAGCAGCAGAAACTCAAAGATTTCAAAAATTGACCTTTTAACACTATCCGGATATTCAAAGCTTTTCCACAAATGATCTCAGGAACAGGAACACAGAGAAATCACTGCTGTCTTGCCAAAGAGGATTAATGTGTTGTTTACCCATGTAATGTGTCTGAAAGCTGGATGTGTCCCCTATCGTTTATCAGTGTGTTTTTATGTTTTTCTCTCTGGGCTGTGAAAGTGTAGCAGACACACATGTGGGACAGCTTCAGTCTGAGTGCAGACGGTGTATCACTGTTATCAGTTCACATCTGGTTTTGGTGTCAGACCCCAAAAAATCAAAGAACTTCCATTGGTTTGCTCTGAAGTTGAGCCAAAAGTTCTTCACTGTCCTGCTTTGTGTAACTTGAAAAGGGTTCTGGGAAATGTAGGAAATAACTAGAATAGAGAGTGGGGAGGAGGTGCCCTCCCCATGGTCTGAATTTGACCTTTCTGGCCTTTTTGATGTATATTTCTGTCCAGGCCCAGCTCCAGCGCTCCCTGGACAGCTCCGTTTCCATGCAGCCGCAAGCCATGATTGGCCGGCGCAACAGAAAGGAGGCAATGGCGGCAGCGACGGGGACGGACAGCGACAGACAGGGTGGCAGTCCGGTGTCAGAACAAGACTCTGGCATTTTGGATGTTGAGGATGAAGAGGATGATGAAGTGAGAGCACTACCAGCACATACACTGATTAAATTATTCTAGCCACACTTTACCTTCTTATACGGAAAACTGCATCACAGAAACAATTAAAAACATCTGATTTATTCCTTAACTGACTTATGAACTTGTCATCAAAGCAGCTAAAAACAAACAAAAAGTGGCTAAAATTTCATCTGAAAACAATCAGTATTTATTGTCAATCCACACCAGTAATAGATACTTATTCTACTTACTGAAGGCTTTTTGTGGGCTTATCTTAATGAAAATCTATTTGGAGTCTACTCAGGTAAGTTTCATGATGCTATAAATTCGCTGCTGTTGCACAATTATTTAATACACCAGGTCAATGTTTTCTGCTCTGTTCATTTAAATCCTTTTAAATTTAGCACAATATTCTCACACCAACACACATTTGTAATAGGTCTTGTGATTAAAATATATTAAAAGATAAAAATGATCTTCCCCATGGTATAAAAACAATTTAAATTCCACATATTTATTGCCAACGGGTAAATAAAATAAAGAATAGCTTCAAAAATTATTTACATTTGTGTGACAGGAATATTTTTTCTGGGTTACTTATTTTATACTAGTTTTCATATTGCATATTGTGGGTTACTTGGAGTTTACTGTATAATGTAAACTGAGCCATTCCTCGTTTCTACAACCAGAAGAGCAGGAATATTTACAACAATTGACCAAACCATGCAAATAAGAACATAACTGAAGCAATGAAGGAAAAACTTTTGTAGCACCCATACAGTGCTACAGAATGACTAAGCATACGCTTTGTTATATTGTGCTGTATACTGTGGATGGCCGTGGCTCAGGTGGTAGAGCGGGTCGGATGTGTGGTGGTCAGAGAGGCTGCCACTGTCGGGATGCCCCAGTGTAGCGGAGACTACGCGTGTAGCAGCTTACCATCACAAAGTATGAATGTGCAGTGAATGACTTAGTGAATGTACATCGCTTTAGGTGAAAACACTATATAAATCTAATCCATTATTTTTATTTTATTTAATTTGTGCTTCTGTCTTCATTTTTATATTAGGTCTTCCCACATCTTTCCCTTTTGTGGTCTTACTTGCCTCGCCTGAACTCTTCCATTGTACCCTGACATTTTACTTCACTTTCCTTTTCTATATTCTCTGAAAACTCTCAGTCATGTATGTTCTGTAGTCAGACGTCATCAGGCATGGCCCAAAGTCCCAGGTGACATTTCTGTTAATGGTGGGTAGCATAAACCAGTTCAAACACTTTTTAATGATGCTCGCACCCACATGGGCTCATCTAAAGGCAGTAATATGCTAGTAGCTAGTCTGCTCTAAATAGCATGGCAGCATCTTGTGCTCATTGAGTTGGCTCTGTGAGTTAAAGAAATGTTGTAATGAAAGGCATCATTTTGCCATTCTGATTGATTAAGAGCACATCAGCATCCAGTGCTTCTTACACTAATTGTTTTTGTAGTATCAGTTTTTAGTGAAACAGCAGGACATGACACTGCTTAATGAGAGTTAGGAAGTCTGAGAAACACCATGTAAGACTGATGTTGCATCGTACACTGAACTGTCCCACAAAAGATCACACACAGTTCAGTTTAGAGGCAAAGTTAAAAAAAATGGAGTTCCAAAATGGCCACAAAGTGTTTTGACACTGAACTCTTGAAGTGATCCCTCGCGGGATCAAGGTTCCTTTCTGCTGCCTTTGTTGTTGCCACTCAAGGAAAGCAAAGTACAATGAAGTTTAAAAGAATGGAGCTGAACTTGTCACCCCCGTGCTGCCTCTCAGTTTTAAGGTCCCCGTGGCTTATTTACGTCCTGTAAACTTAACTCAACCTTCTTTGCGGTAAGACCTTGGCTCAAACAAAGGCCAGACCCCGTTGTCGTCAGGGTTACAACCGTGTTGGCGCCGACGGCCTGCAAAGATGCCAACCACCAGCGTCCAGTCTCCTCACACCATCCCTTCTCCTGCCTCGTCTTTCTCTTTCTTCTCTGCTTTTACTGTCGTCCCCCGGTGACTGTATCCTTACTGTTTGCTGCTTTCTTTCATCCACAGTCCACAAGTCTTTTTTCCCCCTCTTTATTTTAATTGGTTGTTTTTAATTCTTCTAAGAACACTGTACCTTCTTCAATTCTCATCTGTTTTCTGTCATGTCTTTTGCATCTGCTTACATTATTTGTTTCTGGACTATGTGAATTGTTTTGTTCTTTCTTTTGTTTGTTTATTTTGTGGTTGCAATACAGCTGGCAAACAGAAGGCAAACCAGAAGCCCAAAACAGCTCATGTGGCATAAGGCTTGTATATTTATGTTAAAAAAAAAAAAAAGGATAAAATTCACATTTTCTTTCCTAATACAAAGGAAGTGGGTAGGGAGAAAATTACGTTTCCATTCTGCGATGATGTTTCTTGTGTTTAGAAAAGATACGCTGACAGAAAAAAGTATTGGTGTATTTAATAGAAATTTTAGTCTTCATTTGTTTCTCTAGATTCTCCTTCACCACCACCAGCTCTGTTTCTCACTTCATCACCTTGAGCTTAATGTGTGACATTTTCATTTAAAACTAAGTATAAACCAAACACATGAATGTTTCTTGAGGACATGGATAAAGAGCATTCAGAGGAGTAAAGATGAGTCTTTTGGGGACTACTGACTGCTTGGGAGTGGGACTTGTGTGTTGTGTTACAGGTTAAATGTCCAGCTGACAGTATGAATTGTTTCTTTGCAGGTCCCTGGGGCTCAGGACTTGGTGGATTTCTCTCCAGTGTACCGGTGTCTGCACATCTACACTGTGCTGGTGAGTCCTGGCTGTTGCCATGTTTCCCATGTTTTGTGTCGTAACTCACTTCTAATCTCTGCCTGCACATGCCTGCTAGCTTTACTAACAATGCTGTGTGTCACGTATTGGTTTGTCTGCACATGAAGTAACTTTCACATGTTTGGTACAAATAGACAGTTAGTGACAGTTTTGTTTCACTTGGTTACATGCAGCTGTAGTAAGTTTGCTGTGCTGGATTTTGGCTAATCTTGTAAATTTAACACCTGATCATTCATGCAGCGTTCCTATGAGGTCAGCTTTGTCAGAAAGCAGCCTCGCTTATTGATTTGCAACATTACCTGCTGGCTGTAAGGGTAAATAGTGCAACGCTTATGTGTCGAGAGGCACATGGAGGTGTTCAATGAGGCCTCCAGCTCCAGCCTGGCTTCACTCCAACCAGGCTGCTGGGAGAACTTGTGTGTCTCATCTCAGTCTGAGCAAAAGCGACGTGAGCGGAGGTGTTGACTGGGCCATGACTGGGTCAGTTGCACATTTGGGGTGTGTGTGTGTGTGTGCATATTTGTGTGAGTGTGCAGGCCTGTAGGGGTTGTGACCGGGCCAGCACGGCCACAGGGTCGTGTGTTTCTGTTCAATGTGTGCGTGTGTCTGGGGGGCTCTCTGGAAAGGGACAGGAAGTGCATGAACTTTGACAGGAAAGAGAAAGCGAACATGCAAGAGTGCAATGGAGGGCAGGGGTAAAAAAAACCAAGATCGAGGTTAGAGAAAGGGTAAGAAGGATTAGGAGAGCGAAGTAATGGCAGAGATGAAACAAAGAGGAGAGGTATAAATGGTTCAGACTGGTGGTTTCACAGGTGAAGTGTCTTCAATGGTTGATGTAATCACAGTTCATTGCAACTAAATACATTTTTAGTGGTGAGATTTCTGATTGGCAGAAATGTAGCACTGAGTTGGGTTATTTTGTGATGTTTGTGTTCTCTTTCAGTCACTAGGGTTAGTTTTCACCAGAGACAGTTTGTACACATGCAAGCAAGCCAAGCACAAAGTAAAGTCAAGGCTGTGGTCACAAAAGGCTGGAGCAACCCTGGCAAAGCTGTGACCAGAAGAGGTGCTGTTAGCAGCTGCTGATGATTATTGAGACAGCTACTGTCATAATATGCAACACAACCGGTGCTGGATAGCTCAGCTGGTTGAGCGGGCGCCCCATGTGCAGAGGCTGCAAGTCGTCATTGTAAATGGTCCAGGTTACGGCCCCGGCCCGGGGTCCTTTGCTGCATGCCACCCCCTTTTCTCTTTCCATTTTTCTGTTGTCTCTGCATAATAAAAACCACTCCAGTAAAAAAAATAAAATAAATTAAACATGTCAGCCCTCTAGCTAAAAAACAGAAGGGTTCATGTTATCAGCTCTGCAGTGGGCAGAGCCAGAGAGATAAGGTTGTAACTTTGCATCAAGCAGGTATTTATTTTCCTCTTCTGACAAACTGAACACTGAACAATGTTTAGATAATAACTCCTCCAAAACCTGCACACGACTGGACCCATTCTGCAGCTGCACCTAACCTCCTGAAATAAGGCTAATATCCACATTACCCACAATGCCCGCTTTCCTAAAGGGGCATTCTTGACTGGTAGAGTAACACATTTACATTAAGTATGTTTGCGTTTTGAAATATTTAATTTAAAAAAGATTTATAACAGATTGATTCATTCAAATAAACCATAGTAAAGACATTTGATTAACTACATGGAATTAGGTGATTAATCTCAATTACAAACTTTAATCACTTGTGAGCTGTAAGCCCACAAAAACATCAGTGGTGGGAAAGATGGTGCTAAATATGTTCTTCTTGGCTTCAGTACTAAATTCTTTTATTGATTGTTTTAAAATACTCTAATTTATAAACTCTGAGAAAGAATTCTGAGAGAGAGACTTAACATTGGGACTGATGGATGGGTGGATAAAAATAAATAAAATATTGAGAGTTATACCGTCCGGTTGATTAAAGTTTTAATAAAATAGGTCAAAATGTGGGAAATTTCTATTTTTATTTTTCTAAGATGGTTACAGTTGTCTGGAGGGCTGCAGGGCTTAGGTTGTAGTTGCAGCAGTGGTGCACCTTCAAAACAGTGCTGGGGTGTGATTTGTTGAGTTGAAATCAGTCTGCAAATACACAAAAATGTCCGTGATGTACAGCTAATTTCAGCAACTTATTATTTATAGGTCTCAACATTTACTCAAAGAGCCAAGCAGGTGTAGCTCATTGCAGGACCTAATTTTTCTCTGGTTATTTATTTTATTTTATTTTATTTATTCAAACTTGATATTTTCTGTGTGTATGTGGTTTTTTTGTTTCCTCTAAAACATGGATCCCCAAGACCCGTTGTCCTGCAGACTTTGGACCCAGCTGCAACACACCTGACTCAAATTAACAGGTCAATAACAGACTTGTGCAGCTTGTAAAAGATCCATTTAATTTAAATCAGGTGTTGCAGCAGGGAAACCTCTAAAACCTGCAGGATAGTGTGCCTTGAGGACCAGGTTAGGGATCCTCTAAAGTTTAAAACTAACACACACGGTGAGAGCTTCTAACTGTAGTGTCCATCTGTTAGTCTGGCTGCCAAAGCACGAAGACTTCATGAAACGGATCATTTAAAAACCAGCAACTGAGTTTGACAGTCTGCCATCAAAGAGGCTTTTTCACACTTGAAATGTAACTCTGACAGTTTCTTGCACCACAATTTGTTTAGAATTCAGCTGTAATGGTAGTAAATTAACTCTAATAAATGACCTGACTGGTCGAATCAAGTTGGGAGGAAGGCGAGGCAGCAGAGGATGGAGGAAGAAAAGACTCATGGGATATTTTATAACAAACACAAAGTGATTATTTAAAGTATTGATAACACAGAAAGAAAGCAGGAAAAGGTGGAGGTCAAACTGATGTGAAAGCCCAAAGAAAAATCAAAAGGACAAGTGGAAGAAAATAGAAGTGGTAATCGGAGGAGGTTAAAGGTTGCAGGATGAAGGGAGGAGAGAGTGAATCAGCTGAAAAGTGGTAAGGACGGGGGGTCACCGGGAGGGCAAAGGTGCAAAAACAGGAAGATGAGGAAGAAAACACAACACAGTAGAGGGGATAGATTAGAGAGGAGGGGGATGGCTGAAACGGGGGAACTAGTGTGTTCTGTCTCAGGAAGGTGTTGAAAGGATTGACCTATTTACCTCTGAGATCAGCTTCACCCATTTAGCACTCCGTTTCTTCCTCATGTTTCTTATTTGAACTTTCATTTTAGATAAAAACTAAAAAAAAAAAAAACCCACACACACACTGAAACAGTTTTTGCCCATTAAAACGGCGTCACAGCAGCTTGAATAACAAGCCACTGGGCAGAAAAGCGGATTTACCTTGAGAAAAGAAAAGCAGAATGTCAAACACAGTTGGCTGCACGAGTTGGAGGTCGTCTGGAAAATCACAAACACACAGTCTTACACAAGAACACGCTTGTAACGGCGGTATTTATTTTTTAGCAAACCTGGATGAGGAATCCCATTTGCAATCAAGACGTCCACTTTTTCTCCACTCTTCTGTTTGTTCTTCTCTTTCTCTCTCCCTCTTTTCCTTTCTTCTGTTTGAAATGTTTAAAGTCCTCGATTTTCCAGCATAGAGCCCGAACAATGCTCCTTTGTTACTCGCACATGTTGCTCACGTTGAAAAATGTGGATCGAGTTGCGATCGACGTAAACACGAGCCTGAAGTCCAACAAGCTGAGCAGAGTGGAGGAGAGGAGGAAAGCAGCTGGTCCATCAGACTGGGAGCTGACCAGTGTGATGGAGGAAAACTTCTGCCTAGAGCAAAGAAGCTCGACCAGTGGGCTAATGTGCAGAAATACTCAACAGAAACAATGAAAACTATATTATTTTATATCTGGTTTTAGTTTAATTGAGAAACTCTGGGATTATTTCCATCTTAGTGTGGATCATTTCAGAAAGTGCTGATGCAGTTTATCTGAATCATGCGCACTAAACAAGAGGACCAATACTTAATAAAAAAACGATCTATTGAAATGTGCAGACTGCAGCTTTAATTTAAACACATCAGTGATACACAAGGGTGAAGAAGGAATGTGGGAATGACAGGAAATCAGGAGGAGTAGTACAGGATGATGTCTCGGAAGAGGACCGTGTGCTTACAGATAAAAACTGAAGGCCAGGATGAGGAAAACAACCCTGAAGTGACACAAGAACTTTGGCAGCTATTTAACTCATTACATTTAGGAGCAGCCATCAAACCCCTTACCTCCCTGAGTCATATCTTCATTTGTGTGTGCAGAACAGAATCTACCGGCACAGTTTTGACTCCTTTTCAATAGTTGTTGTTGACATCACTTAGTAAAAGGACCACCTTGTAAAGCTTAGGCCTGGTACACGCATTGATTTTTTGGCTGCTTTTGTCCCGTTTTTGCCTCTTCCCGATCTCGGTCAGTAAACGCCTGATCATCTTGAGATTTCCCGGTCCAATTATCACGTGGTCCATGTTTTTTTTTTTTTTTTTTCTTTTTTACCCGCCGATTTTATCTGATAATCCGAAACACAAATATTTTTTTGTGTGGCAAAAGCAGCACATCAGGTAATTTGCTTACTGAACTGACAGAATAGTGTTTTTTTTTTTCCAGAAAAGACTAATTTTATTATAGATTCATGTCTTTTATCAACTTCTCAATGTAAGTGATGTTGCTCTCCTTAATTTGAGTCATTTCTCTTTTTCTGTCTCTGTGGTCTCAGTGCTTTGCCTTGTTCTTTTATTTCTGTCAGTTTCTGTTTTCTTTCTGCTCATTTCGTGTTTTTCTTTCCACAAATCTTCTCACCTCTTTTGTTTATACAGTGTTATGGAGGTCATGCTTACGCAGTCACGTTATCTCAGCCCCAGATTTCACCCCAGCTTCTCTCTGAGGGAACTCAGCACCGTATCATGAAGAGTTCACGGCTGTTTGATGCCGCTCGTTTGTTCAGTGCACATTGTTCGGCCAAGGGTCAAACTGGGAATTAAAGAACTAAAGCTCATGATTTTTGCCACCACGTAACATCAAACTCAATGTGCTTTGAAGTCTTTATATAGACCTTTACCAGAGAGATTAGTTTTTGTGCCGAATGCTTTGTTTTGTTTGTAACTTTTTATGTTTTCAGTGGAAATTGCGCAGCCAAGATTACAGATGGGGAACATTGTTGAGCTTCGGTGGTAAACTTGACAGTGAAATGTTTTGCAACAGGTTGTCGCATATATCTTTTAATAGGAAGCTGAAGCTGTGAAATTTAATGTGCATCTACTGGGAAGGCAGGACATCTCAACCTTTGCCTTTTTTTTAATTTAAGAGTAAGTTTGTCCATGTCTATAGACATTTTTCTTTTTTCTGTCTGAGCATTTTGGTTTTATGAGCCATGTTTTGGGTGCTTTAATGGTTGCAACAGACCTGCTTCTAAGTTGGGCTCTGGCTCCAAACAAGCTCTAGCCCACTTTGGTGGAAAAGCCCAGGTTCAGTTTGTGAGGAAAAACGGTGAATTCAGTCAGTAAAACACAGGTGTGTTTGTTAAATCTACTGAATGTCTTCGTTTGTTTTCCTACATCTCCTGTCCCAGTGATAGCAGGCGGTGGTCACCACACAGTGCTGTGATTACAGTGGAGGTCTGTCATGTTATCTGTCTTGTTCTGGACTTTAATCTCTATTTTATCTCCAGCAGTGGCTGTTGGTCCTGGTCTGGGACCCCAGACAGACCACAGGTCTGCCTCACAACTCAGAGATAAGAGATAGAAAGCTTCTGTGTAATGGAAGGAAGAGATATGAAGTGGTCTGGTTTACAAAGCTGATTCTGGTTAAGTTTGTGGTTTTTATTATTATTTTTTTTTTTTTGGTCTTGATGTCTGAACAATGACGTCAACCAACCCTGAACCGTAACCAGGTTTTAACATTAAAGACAGATTTTCCTTTGCTCTTCTACTCACGCAGACATTCGGATGACCTTCCTCATCCTGCAGTGTTTCCTTCACAACTCAGAAACCTTGGACATTTGGTAGCATGTCATCCATCAACCTAGCGTCACAAACTCGGCCATCTTTTCCAGCTTAGTTGGGAGGATGTGGTGTCATTTCTAAAGCACATTTTATCACATAAAGGCACAACGTGAATTCACTGATTCCACAAGTACTGTAGCTGAAACACAAGATGAGATTTTTCTCTGCTTTTCTTGTTTGATATAAACGGTGTTTGAAAACTTGTTGGAGTGTTCATCCAAAACATCTTTATTCCTGCTTTTAAAACTGGATTTAGCACCACTGTTATGGTTTTAAGACCCAGAGGTCCTCTGTTTTAACCCTGCAAAGTTTCTCACCTCCATTTCTTTTTTTTAGGGTTTGCGTGATGTGTTTGAGAACTACTACAGAAAGCAGAGGAGGAAACAGGCTCGCCTTGTTCTGCAGCCCCACTCTAACATGGTATGACCCTGCACTGTAACTCTGATTGTTGTTGTCCACACACTTCTAACTACAAGCTATACCCCTCTCCTGCACACACTCCTCTACCTGACTCACACACACTCCTTAATCTGTCTTAATGTCAGAAAAGTTAAACAACGGACTAGATGTGAAATGGCAAAGCAGCATCCCAATATGTGCTAAGTATTCAAACTCAATGTTTATTTAAAAAATAGCACAGCAAGTTGATACAGGCAGCATGTTTAAAACAAAGTTCAGACCGGGGCTAGAAAGTCTGGAGAAGTAAAAGTTTAGTAAATCACTGGCTATTAGAAGCCAATCACAAGAGAGGCTGTGTCTTGAAGAAGATGAAGAAGAAGAATGTTTAAACCCTGAAAATACTTGAGCTACATACTGGGACGGGAGTCTCACCTTGTAAGGAATGCTCTCCTCTTCCCTCTGTCTCAAAGCAACCACAACTAATAGAGAAGGAAAGAGATGAACCTTACTAGAAGGGATCAAATCCCAACACTGAAGGCAAGCTCTGGTAATTAATGAGCTGGTATTGTGCTAAAATCTGATCCTACTTAAAACCCCCCTCCTCTTTTTTTTATTTCTTATATGGCCAATTTGTTAAAGCAAACAACTTGTAATGTTTCCGTACACATTAATCATTGTATCTTGTTGTACAGTGGGTTTTATGAAGCAGAATATTAATTATAAATATGCGTTTTAATCATGTTTTTTCAAACTTGCAGTGGACGGCTGTGTTTGGCATTTGGTTATAATGAATAAAAATTGAGTTAGGATTTTAGAGGTTGATCCTACAGTTTGATGGTCGACTCCAAACACTAACATGAATAAAAAAAAAATTAAGGGTCCGTGCAAACAAAATGCATCTGAGAAAAAGCAAGAATACAGAGAAGCATCTTATCAAAGAACATTGTCTATATAAGAATTAAGGTGATTGGGGATAAATAGCAAGAAAGGAGGATTTCATCATCTATCTATAATGTTTAAAATATGAAGAGAATTTCAGGGAGTCTCTGTATGGGAGGTACAAGATGAAAAGCCAGCATTAAATTGTTCTGATCATCATTTTATGGCAGCTCTGCATTAAAACCAGACACAGTTCTGAAGAGGTCACTGCAAATGTTCCAACACCTCTGAAAAGCATTGTGATTGAACACAGCTTGTCCCTGAATCCAAAACTCCAAAGTAAGCTCTACCATGCAAAGAAAAGAAAATAACCAAGATGCAAAACCACTGCCAACTCTTCTGGCCAACAGTCCCGCTAAGATGGAAAACCTTCTCGCCAATATAAATCTAAAATTCTTTTTGGAAATCATGGACGTGTCCTCCGGTCTGAGATGATCCAGCTTATTATCAGCCAACAATTCCAAAGTCATTAGCTGTGATTGTACAAAGGAAATGTGGTGCACCTCTTTCTATGAAGGCACACTTAATCCTGAATGATGTTTACAGGTTACACATGTGCTGCCACACAAACTACTTTCTCTCATTTCAGAGGACATTTCCAAACTACAGTCAGCTTGTTTTGCAGCAGCATGGCTCTGCAGTAAACTGTAATCTAGACACAGAACAATGCACACATAACGATGCTATCCCGTAACCGTAAACACAACACCCTGCATGGAAGAGGATATACAAGACAAGGCAATGCTGGTGGTCTTGTGACTATAATTAACGGAAAAAATCTAGAAGTGAAAAAAATAACTGACTAGAGACGGCGTGAACACGGACTTTATATCCTTCCTTGCTCCCCAGTCAGCTCGCTCTCTGATTGGCTACGCTCCATTCCACGTCACAGTCCACACAGTCACAACTCAGGAGTCGTCGGCTTTCCGCACACACGTGAAGATTTTTGGTCGTAAATATTGAACATGCCCAAAGCTTCCGGTTGTCGGCCACGACCCGTTTCAAAGCCGATTGTCGGGACGAATTCGCTCATAAAACACATCTCACACCAAATGATCATTTTATAGGAAAATCTTATAAGATGTAAGATAATTGGGCATTTGTAATAAAGGAGTAAAAGCTTGTCTTTAAAAAAAAACAACCTAACCCTCGTTAAATATTGCAGTGATTATATAAGTTATATTTACGCAAACTCTTCAGTAGATGGTAAGTTTATCTGTAGACTAATGAAAAGCAGCCCTCTTTATTTTAATTGATTTTTGTAGTTCAGACTGCTGTAGAAAATATTTCACTTTCTGCAGTCATTTACAAACTTCATTCGTAGTATGACAACTAGAGTTTTATTACATTATTCGGCCTTAATTTACAAGTCATTGCCTTTTGTCTTTTACATTTTGCATAGTGCTAAATGTTTTATTTAAACGAAGGTTTTACCGGCAGTCAGATTTTGACATTTCTCTTTAAAATGAGGCCTTTTAAATGTTGTAAGCTAATGTCCTGTTAAGTTCATGGACCTGTATATTAATCATAGCCAGTCAGTGTTTTTGTTACTGTAATTTTAAAAAAAATTTTGTTTCACTTTTGGAGTTGGACTCTTTACCTCTTTATTTGTTTTCGCCCCTTCTCTTCCTTCATTTCATCTCTTTTTATCCAACTCTAGCATGAAACCCTGGAGGGATACAGGCGGTACTTCAATCAGATTGTTGGGTAAGTCATCTGTATTTACCTTCGCTAATCACCTCTGAAATTGTTCGTGAATTCAGCTGGAATCAAAGAAAGATTAGATTTCTGTTTGAATCTGACTAGAATTTACTTTGTAAAGTTCTTTGAGACGACTTTGTTATGAATTAGTGCCAAACAAATACAAATAAATTAAATTAGAAAAATTAGTAGATATTTCTAAATGATAATTTATAATTTTTCTGATGGGGTGCCATATTTGTCCATCTTTGTCATCATTTTACCCACCTCTCCATCCATCCATCCATCCATCCATCCGTCCATCCTTCTGTCCACCCACCCACTCTGAGTTTTATCTTTTACTTGGTAGAAGTTGAGAGAGACGAAGACACTTTTAGTGAATGCAAACACTCTGCATTTAGCATCACCTCTTTTCATTTCTTATAAGTGACTTTTGACAGCTTGACTGTCTTCCCCTCCATTTAACTTTACTCTCATCCATCACTCCATCCAGTTCTCTCCATTATATCTATGCACGCTCATCTGAACACGTTGTCTCACACAGCGGGGGCAATTGATGGGGTGTGCGTGAAGGAGGTTGGCGTTTTGCTGTTATTCCTTCTGTCTGTCTGGAGCAGATACTTCGATAAACATGACTAAGAGTGGACGCTGACACACACAGACACACACCTTCATGTCTGTTTTTCCCATCTGAAGTGCTGGAGAGTGCTGTTTGTTGTCTCTTATCCAACATTGTTTCTCCACTCAGTCACTCATCTTTTTTAGCTGAAATCTGTCTTTTATTAACTGTGCTCTCTAATAACTCGACTGCTTATTAGCAAGGTTTCTTTTATATCTTTTTATATCTGTTGTTATAATAACTCCTCTGATGATCTGTTGATGTGCATATTTGATGTATTACATCTGAAAAATAAGGTATGTTAAAGCAGTAGAATATGCTCTATTTTGCAAAGGAAAATAAATTAGAGATGCAACACATGGAAGCCAATCATATACATAAAAGACATACATAAGCAGGGCTTCCTTGTATTTGGTCACTTTCTTTGGCAAATAAAGAGACTAATTAGATTAACATACTTTGAACTTTAAAGATGAAACGATGCAAACGAATTTGAGTGAAACATTTTATTATTATATTATTATTTTTAATGCTTTTTTTTCCCTCAGTGCAAACATTAGATAAAAAAAAACTATGACCAAATAGAGAACTGGTAAATATTGAAAAGTAGCTTTTATGAGACTAGTGCAGCAGAGAAGAGAGAGATTAAGTTTATACTTTTGTTTTGTTTTGTTTACAGGCTCAGAAATGAGGCAAATTGACATTTTGATTCGTGGTTGTCTTTTGTGGTATGTGAGCTATAAGGCTCATACGTCTCTTTCCTGTAGGTTTTCTAATGTTTGATATTTTTAAGAAGTTGCCAGAGGAGGAGTGAGTCATTACCAAGGAGTTAACAGCCGATTAGATCACAAGAGTCGGGAGTTAAGGGATACAACGAGGCCAAATCCAGTAAAGGACCAAAATAAACATGACTGGAAGCACTTTTAAATAAACTGCAGTCTCATCAGGACGCTTATCAGCAGCAAATAGATTGAATCACCTTCATTTGGGTCTGTCATATTCTAACCTGTTAAATTATGATAGACACCGTGTTGGTGTGAGATGTCAACTGTCACCAGGATCAGCAGATAGTTAAAGGACCCCAAGACATTGTTTGTTAAACACGCCCATATCTGTTTGCAGTGCACCCTCTGTAAACATAGGAGAATCGTAGCTGATTTTTTTAGGGGGTGTTAGAGTGAGATGAGAGGGGCAATGAACCTTATGTGCTAGCAAACCTTTGGAGGACAACTCTTGTGACTTAAATTACAGTTATTATGAGATTGTTTGAGAAGCTGTTTAAATTCACAGTGAATTTACAACAAAAGCTTTTAGTTTCTCACCAAAGCAAATGTTTGAAAATGTTTAAAGTCGATCAGAGAAAATGAACATTCGCTCTCATCTGTAATGACAAAAAAGAAAATTAAGCGTGCACAGCCGAGCTGCACATTGGAGCACAGTGCAGCTCGCTGTGGTCTGGAAAGCCTCAGCAGGCGCTGGTTTGAGAGATGCATGTTCTCTGTGGACATAAACTAAAGTCACTTTGCAGGCGGTTTGATCCATTCACACAGGCTTCATTTCAAGAAAGCAGCAACCTAAGATTGAGGAGTGCAGTGCGTTGCTCAGATTTCAGCATCTTTTAATGCGTGACTGGATGAGTGAGGCGTTTGCTTGGCTGTCATTAGTGCTCAGCTTTCTAACTGGAGATTTGTGGCAGCTCCTCTGGAAAAGCTGTCAGTGTAAGCATGAACTATATGCAAAAGGAGGCTTTAGAAAAGAAATGTAAGGATATAAATAAAACACAGAGGATACAGTTACAGTAACATGAATAAGAAAGTAGGCTCTCATTCAGTTTTAATATTTTATTTATCAGCCATAAAACAAATCTCCAAATGGTCCATACCAGGTTTTAGAATAGGGTAAATACAGACACAGATGAACAAAAACAGTTATTATTTAATAAAAACTAAGCTTAACTTAAACATAGAGAAGCAGTATGCGACAAACTAATTATTACTTAAGCGGGACTTAAGTAAGAGGGTAAGAAGCAGCCGGGACAGCTGATCACATAATTAACTGAGCAAGTCTATGAAAGCTGGCACAATAACAAGTAGAAAGGATCCAAGAGAAGGACTTTTTGCTGTTCATCAGTCTGGGAAGAGTTAGGAGGCCATTTCCAAATGTCTTTTTAAAGAGAAAAATATTATTCACAAGTGGAAAAGTTTCAAGGCAGCTGCCAATCTTCCCAAGAGAGGATGTCTCCAGCAATTTCACCTTAAAGTCCATGTAATCAGATCCGATAAACTGCCCAGGGCTAGGTTAGCGCGTTAAAAGTTAAAGTTCATGACAGTACAGTGAGAACAAGGCTAAACAAGTTTCGCTTGTTTAGAGGGAGGGGTTGCAGAAAAAAACACGGCAAAGTTAGGCCTGAACAAGCCACAAGACTTTCTGGAGCAATGTCTGGCCATAATGGTAATAATCATAATCCAAACACTTTGTTTGGGGGGAAAAAAAACAAAAAAAAAACAGAGCTGATCAGCACAAACATGTCATACCATCTGTCAGGATGAAGGTGAAAGTCTGCTGATTTAGGCTTGTTGTACAGCCACGGGACACACACACCTTTCAGTCACTGAGTTGACCATGTTCTCCTCTGTACGCTTCAGTATTTTAGAGTATAATATCAGGCCATCTTTCTCACCGTCAAAACTAACAGCACAATGATGACTGAACAGAATGAGTGAAAAAACTTCAACCTGATTAAATTGCTGCGGTGGGACCGTAAGAGAGAGACTAATGCTGCAAATTTCAATAAACTAAAGCAGTTTTTTATGTTTTTTTTATTTTTTAAGACTGGGTGGAAAGTCTTAAGGATGTGAGACTGGTAACATAGAGAAAACCATTATTTCCAGTTACCGCTGCTAAAGGTGATTCGACAAGCTTAATCATGGCATATACTTTGCCTTTTACAAATTGATTCTGCATATTGGCTCAGTTTTTGTTAAAATGATAATGACAGTGTAATATGTTGTTTTCTGTTGTTCGTTTGAGGTTGTAAGTTTTTACCTGTAGGCTTTCCTTCACACTTAACTGCTTTCTTGTCAGGGGTCATGTGAGAGGGTGGATACCATTTTCATACCCATTAGAAATAAAGTACAGCCAAGATTGGAGATGGAAGAAGCAACTTTCTTACTTCAGCCATTTAACACTGTGTATCCTAGTTGTTTAATCTCTACAAAAATGGTTAAGAAGGAGAATCAGCTGCTGCACAGCGAGTATTTTAATTACTGTTTCAGTCTGGAACCTCTGAACACCATGGTTTTCATACAGTAAATCAGTGTCAATGAAGAAGGTTATTCTGTTTTGTCTGTAATGTCTTGGTGTCCCCTGTCCCTCCATCCAGCTTTTTTGTTGTTGAAGATCACGTCCTCCACACCACACGGGGTTTGGTCAACAGAGCTTACGTGGAGGAGCTTTGGGAGCTGGCGTTGTCCAAAATCATCGCTGCCCTGAGGACTCACTCCGTAAGACGAATTACACTCACAGAAGACAAAATGCATGTTTCCATAAAACCGCTAAATGACACCAACACATTCCTTCGTTTTTCCAGTCGTACTGTGACGACCCCAACCTGGTGCTGGATCTGAAGAACCTCATTGTCCTGTTTGCCGATACGCTGCAGGTATGTCTGATTTATATCTGAACTTGAACAGTGAGGGAAGGAAATCCTCGCCATCCCAGCTTATCTGCCAAAATTGTGGTGTTTTTGTATTTCTTGTTGAGTTGTTTTGGAAAGATACTCGACCCCAGAGGCTCATGAATCTTGTTCAAAGCATGTTTTGCTGTTTTAAAAGTGGATGGCTGCCAGTCTCTCAAGCCAAGCTTTTTTTTCTTAACAGGACCCTGACAGAAACAGAAGTTCATCATCTGATGTCAGAGTGTTCTGTGTATTTATTCTCTGTATGAGCAAAACTGGAGGGACTGAGGCTGATGGATGAGGGGATAGAGGGATGAGGGGAAGATGGAAGGGATGTGGGTATAAAACGGATGGAAGGAACACTGAGACAAGTGAGACATGAGGGAAAGAGGGGAAGTGATAGATGGGTGGTCCAGTGCCCACAAGTCATTCATGTAAAGTGATGAGGTGCTGCTGAATGGCTGAATTCATATTTGCTCTGTTTTTTGCATTTCCAACAGTAGAAAGAAACTAGTGTTTTTTTTTTAACAAACATGATCATTACTTTTAGACTGTTGCCATGAAGTATCTACCTTCTACATGTTAACATTTTTTTTGCACGTAAACGACGCATGAGATGGAGTATGATGGTGCACCTTTGTCTCTGTACCCCTGAAGGAACCCTGCTGTTTGGTCATTCCTTTCTTAACGAAGGCATGACCAAAAAGGTTTCATAAGTACTGCTATCCTGTCAAAATACATTTTGGGAAGTTGAAGCTCACCCGTAGTTACCAGTTAAAATGCTGATTGGTGTGAACTCTTCTTTTGCTACCACTGTTGGAACAACTAGGCATACTTATCAAGGTAAAAGTTAGAGTGAAGGGCTTAATCTGCAGTTGGTTGTAGTTTGTAACTTCAACTCTAGACGTCACTGAATCCATCAGAGTGGACTTAAGGCAACAGTACATAACTTCTTAACTTTGAAACTCCTCCTTACTCATTTTGATGGCACACTGACAGTCATTATGTACATTCCTGGAGCCGCCGTTGCCCTGCAGCATCCTGAGATACCCCACCTCACAACATTTATTTCACATCCCAGAACCGCATCTTATAGCTGCATTTTTCTTTATGGCATTAGTTTCCAAAATTGATTTTGATGTTGCAGAACATTAGTTTAGTAAAAGGTGTGGATAAAAAGTTTGGTATCATTAACTGACAGAGACCCATTTCTGCATCCCCAAGTACAGCTTGACAGTGACCCTCTGCTGTTATTCCTTCTCTGCAGGGTTATGGTTTCCCAGTGTCTCAGCTTTTCGACATGTTGCTGGAGATGAGGGAGCAGTATGGAGAAATCCTGCTCAAGAAATGGAATATCACCTTCAGGTACTGATTTAAGAAGTCTTAGCATCAGTGGCTGTTATTAACACTGGAGTTGTCTGTGCTGACCCCTTCCTTTAAAGTTAGAAGGTCAAGAGGGCACATCAAGTTTGTTGGAACCCCTACACACTCTCACCCAGCAGTGTGTGTTGGTGAGAAACGCCCTCAGCCTGGATTTGAAGTTTTACGAGCAGTCGGAGAGGAAGCGTTTTAAAACAACGTCCGGAACATTCCTTACCCTTCAGAAAGAGTAGTACCCTTCTAAGACTTGGTGTGTTTGGGCTCAACATCCCATTGTTTCACCACTGCTTTTGTCCAATGACACCAGTGGGACTAGGAGCAGTGAGAACGGACAAACAAACACACATTCCCTCTCCTTTTCCTCTCTCTTTCTCATTCACACACACACAAACGCATGCACACACACTTGGGAAGCCACAGGAATGTTGTGTTGTATTGTTGGGGAGAGAGCCCTCTCCGGTTCACGGCCTCTCCATGGAACGCTGGAACGTCCGAACTCTGGACTGCCAGAAAGAATTGGGGGTGTTGAAAGAAAAGAGGGTGGCAAGAAAACCTCAAGCATTAGAATGACCCCCAGAGGGATGATTGTGTATATGTGTCTGGTTGTTTTTCTGAGAAGGAGAGAAACCTGACTGATGGCATCTGGGTCACTCCTGTTGACCTCTGTTACATCGCCTGAAAGGAGAGGCGAGGAAATGACTTACCTGTGACTTGTCTTTTGTTTTCCCCAGGCAGGTGTTGGACCAGGACAACTATAGTCCAATCCCAGTCTCAACAGAGCAGGAATACCGACATTACACTTCCCAGTTTCCCTTGCAAGACCCCGAACTGGATAAGGTAGAACAAGATAGTGAAAAAGCTGACATCAAAATGAGCATATAGAGGAAAAAAGACTTGACTGTAAATAAAGCCCAGACTTGTGTGAGGTTAGTCTAGTTTGAATAAAATAACTTAATGCCAGTTTTATGCTTTATTTCCTCTAGCTTCCCTTCCCCAAGAAGCTTCCCTTCTCTGAGTTTGTGCCAAAAGTCTATTGCCAGCTGAAAGAGTTCATCTATGCTTGCCTGAAATACTCCGAGGACCTGCATCTGAGGTACATATACATTTTTTTTTTACCTGATTGGGGTAAAAAGAACCAAAGAAATTCTTGTTGGAATTGCAGATGATAGATACTTTCATGAGTAACAGACGCAGTCAAAGAGATCTGGATTCTGAGTTTGATCAGGTGTGAATATGTCTGGTTACGAGACGAGACGACAGTTGGGAGAAGCTGATTGGACAGTGTGTGGGTTTCATGTTTCAGTCGGTCCATGCTGTTAAGTAGTTAGCTAATGGAAACTGCAGTGGAGGATAATTTAGGGAGGGAACTTTCTTTGGTGGGTTCTTATTTGAGGGACCTGCTGATGGGTCTGTTTTCTATGTCAGCTTTCTAGTGGTGCAGATCTTTTTTTTTTTTCAATATGGTTCGAATATCATTGAATTTTGAAGGAAAGCCACACTTTAAATATTTGAATTAAATCTTAAAACCACTGCAGATGGCACCCCTCTCAAAGGGCCATCAGATTGTCTGACCACGTTGGCTGAACTATTTGAAACTGCGATGACAGTTTGATCTGATAAATTGAGCACACTGATAATAAATAAATACATACATACTCACTCACTCACTCACTCACTAACTCACTATTGGGGACAAAAATCGGTTTTCCACGATTCTCACAGATTTAGCCTGGCCTTGTCTTGTCCCTGCTGTTCTTTTCTTTTCACTGGTGTTTGGGCCAAAACATGATTTCTCTGTCCTCAGCAGGACAGCATATATATCTTTCTTGTCCTCACCACCGTTTCCAAATTCAGATATTTTGACTTTGCTTCCAGACATTTCAGACATAGACATATGTCTTTATTGTATTTATTACATGTGGGCACCTGAAGGTTTTATTGCACCCTGGTCATTTTTGTGTATGCACAAGAGGCCTGAAATGTTGTAGAGATGTTCCAGAGCAGCAGCACGTGCAAAGTCTGCAGGAGAGATTTTCTAACCAGCCTGCTGTGAAGCACATGTGTGAACTGTGAAAAACCATTAAACTGAATTGTCACACATTTCTTTAAAAATATCTGGTGTTAATTTATACAAAAGGGCTTTACAGTAACCTGGTTGAGTAAATTCATCTACACGTTATCTGTTTCTGTAAAGCGCTCCCACCTGTCGCGCACACACCCACACACATTCCGTTAGCAACAAAGATGAAAAGCTGACGTCACTGAAATGCTAAAACATACACCTGTGCAGTTAGAGGAAACATGTTTCATACAGCTCTGATTTAAAGTTTGCATTTTCAAATGAAGAGGGACCAACAAAATGTTATTTGAACTTCCATTACCTGCACTGTCATGTACACTCATAAAACTTTTTACCATTAGTGATGTCATGATTACTCAGTGCACGACACGGGTGTATCAAATGAACTCTTATTGTCCCAGATGCTCCATGTAGTTGCTAATGGGTGCAGCACTAGAGCACATGGAGTGAGCTTGTTGATGATGGAAGGTAATGGGAGGAACGAGGAAAATGTGGATGCAGAAGAACGTGGCTAAACATAGCAGCACGTTGGTTATTTTAAACTATGTTGTTTAGAAGAGGGATGACACAACAAACACAGGTACTCTAAAAGACTTTTTGAATACTTGTACCAAACACCAGGGGACACATCTGACGTCCATCTGACGTATGTTATGCAGCACCGCCTTTGTGCGTCTTACTAACCTTGTATCTGCAGACAAAGACAGAGCTATAGGTATCTGGACTGTCATTAGACAGTGGTCCACCGTTGCTGATGAGGGCATCTTATCTGGCATTATCAAAGTTATTCTGTCGTTCATATTAGTCTTTGAGCCATTAATGTCTAAAACTCTGCTTCATCTGACAGATACTGCTTTTTGCAATCCACACTGGAAAATGAATCTCCTTTATAATTGATCAAAAGCTGGTAAAGAAACGGGTTCAAACTTTTGCAAAGGCTGTCAAATTTTTATTTTATCTTGAGCCTTTAGGATGGCTCACCAGCTTGTAATGCATGACATAAAAAGTTGCAGAGAAATGAGGGAATACATCCAATATGTTTCACCAGCAGGATAACCACCAGCTTTTTATGCTAAAGTAATGGTATATGTTCAGTGACTGTGTTAAATGCTTATTTAACATGACACTGAATTAAATGTTGTCGTTTCTTTTGCAAGGTGGTAATTATATACGACTCGGTTTGGATTTACAGCACAAAGTGCTGCATTTGGTAGCGTTGGTTTACATTATATTATATGAATGAAAAAACGTTTTCTTTATGGATATTTTTGCTGTTCAAACATATCTGACTCAGCATGTGGTTGATGCCTTTCAGTCGTCAGTGTGTAATGGTCTGTAGAAGAACCCATATTTAATTACTCATACATGGTCTTTATTCCCACTGTTCCAGTATTATTTAAGTCTCAAACAGTAGCTGTACTTCTAAAGGACAGCTGGAAGTCAAACCTATCTTTTTCTATTTCTAAATTCTCCACTCAATTTTAAGAGAAATATTCAAACCCATTTTTATAATGTAGTTTATAAAAACAAGCCACTCATTTATAAAGCACTTTTTATGGAAAAAGCAGAACAAAGGACCTTTACATTACAAAAACACATAAGCCTTCACACACCAGAGTTTGAAACACAGCAGTGTTCATGTGAGTTTACACATTTATAATGTTGTGAAATTAATTGTGGTAACTGTGAAATTCTCATTATTTCTTTTACAATAATTGGACTTTTTTTTTTAAAGAAAATCTATAATGGTGACATCCACAATCACCATCGTTTTGAGGTGCTCTCGCACACACACTCTAACATACAGCTGACTTTTCTTGTTAAATTTCTCCTTTTCATTCTGATTTTTGCCTCATTATATTCAGGCCACAAATCCAGCTTCTGTTCCAGGTTCTGCTGAGGTTAAACAGGAATCTCCTGTGTGTGCGTGTGTGTGTGTGTGTATTTTGGTTATGGTTGACGGAAGAATTAAATAAAACAATGCAGCTACTTTTCTGCTGAGGAGATGAGCAATCAGGAAACAACTCCTGCTGTGCAGAAGGATTCCACAAAGCTGGGAGTCAGCCAGACACACACACACACACACACACGTAAACATAAAAAACCAGCAGAGAAACACAACGTGAATCTGTCTGAAATGTGTTCTTTGTGTTCTGATTTTGTTGTTTTTCTTCTATTATACCCATTTTCCCAGGAGTTGATTAGGCTGTCGTGTGGATTTTGTATTGGAAACTTTAGTTGTGCTTCCCCGTGGGCTTACCTTTCTGAAAGTATATGCAAATTAATTTTCAAGCACGAATCTCTTGTAAAGCTTGCATGTCTGGTGTGTGTGCTGCTATAACAGTATCAGTCCTTCTCCTTAGAGGTGCATATCAGTGTGTTGATTCTCAATAAGAGCAGGAAATGTGGGTGTTACCGTTGAACCATAACCAGCGGATGAAAGGGAGACGGAGGCAGAAGGAGTGATTGGGGTGGGGGGTGGGAATGTCTGCAGCGTCTAATCAAAGGGAGAGGGACGGTGTCAGTGGGAATTTGTTCTCAAATCTCAAATAAAACCCAATCAGCCAGACAGCTTTGTCTACATATTAGAAGACATAATTCCTTAAAACACATAAAAACTTAATAACTGCATATTAAGAAGCAGTCAGCAGAACAAATCCAAACAGTTGTAGAAAAATCTGAGTGTCCACCCAGATGTTTCTGTCTGGACTCGAGCTGACCAGACAGCATTAATCGCCCTCCTCAATCAGAGTAATGACTCCACTATTTGACCTGGCTTGATTTCTACAGTCATGCACACCCTGCTATCTGGTTACGGCGGCACACCTTCCTCCCGGCTTCAAACACAACACCGACTCACAAGAGCGGATGCAGACGGGACGATGGAGCCGGTTTGTGGTCATTGATCCCCCCCCGACCCCTGACCTCTACCTCTGCTGGCATTTTTAATTAGCCGGAAACGGGGTTTGCTTGCATGCATGTGTGCATATTTTCTTTTTCATGTATACTTAATGTGTGTCAGTGTCATATCTTCTTGTGTGCTTGTTGGTGTTTTAATGAAAACATGGGTGCACATTCCGATTTTTTTGTTTGATTTTGTTGTCAAGCAAGTATTATCGGGACCTGACCATCACTCCTTCCATCGCCTTCAATCCACAGAAAAATATCTGAAAGTTTGGTGCAAATATCAGTGCTATGTGAGGAATCATGAAGACTTGAGTGGTTTTTATGTTTTTATATGTGAAATGTGTCAGGATCTACAGTGGATCAGCACAAAATGCTGTGTGTCTTTTGCCAATGGTCCCAAAAGGATGGATAATTTCTAATCACCTGCAGCAACAAATGTCCCATCTTTAGAATGAATTAGCAAATGTTAGCATCCTCTCAGTGCTAACTACAATCCCAAATGTGAAATTTGTGTTGCCAAAGCAACAATAAATTTGTCCGGCAGATTACTTTAAATGTGCAGAGGACAAGCAAACCGGTCTTTTCCAGAGTTGATTGGAAGCTCTGATGTTTAAGACCTTACCTCATCATCTTCCCAGTGAATCATCCTCCTCCTCCTGCAGCTGTATTCCAAAATATAACATTTTTCTCATTAAGTTGACCCTTCCCAAGTATCTGGATGAGGTATTTGTTTTCACTCTTACAGATGTTATGTAGAATCTGAATCTGTGTGTGAAACTGTATGCTGACATTTATTTGCAGAAGGTCGTCCGTAAACAAGCTTCATCTTTGACACAGTTTTTCTTGATCAAGCCTCTAGTTTGCACAGGTGCTAAAACAAAATTTAAAACAATAAAAAAAGAAGAATACAACATTAGAAATGTGTAAAGGAGTGTTAGGCTCAACAGATGGCACATATTTTTAGATGTAGCTTGCTAAAAAGCTAACAGATTGTTCAGGTCGGGGCTGTCAGAACATCTCATTTACATTACATCATTATCATGTCCTGAAGCATTCACAATATGGATGTTATTGCAAAATCTATTGGTAAACTTGTGGAAAAGGTTGCTATTGGGATCACTCTTTTTTCTTTTTTGACATTTGAATTATACTCAAAATAGTAGAAAAGGATCTTTTTTATGCAAAATTAATTATTTACCAGCTGAGCTCAAATCATAAAATCATATTGATATATCACCATTCTTTACCTGCACCGTCTATAATATTATCTTTGTTTATCTGAGTTGTCCTGACTATTGCAAACACCCCAAGATAATACAACTAAATATTAGTAAATTTATTTCAGAAATGAAAGCGAGATCATAATACAAAGTGGGAACATTGCTGTAGGAAAGTGGTTCCCAAACTTTTTATGCAGGGCCCCATTTTCATTGACATCAATATTAGTGTCATTATCAACTGATGTAATGATGATTTGAGACCTGCTACACTGTGCTCTTCCTTCATTAACCACCATTGGCCATTGCCATTAGTTGACCATTATCTGATCAAGCCTTATCCAAATTTTCTTGGTAGCTGAAAACTCTGTTATAGTGGCTGTTATATGTAACAAAGGCTGTGACTGTTATTAGATTTGAGTTGGTTATTGACAAATGTATGATTAATATGAATATCAGAGCATGTTGTCCTGGCTGGATTTCTTTCTCCCGACCAAGATCCATGCTTAGTCTGTACAGTTGGTTCTCTAATAGTGTGGATCTTAAGTGAAGTCAGGAATTATCTAAAGCATTTATTTTTCATTTTAAGTTGGTTAGAAAATGTTGCTGTTACGTTGCTGTGCGTTGTCTTGGGCAAAGACGTAATTCTGAGTCCTGACAGACACCTGGATGTCATGTTGGCAGGGGCTCCGGTGATGAAGGTTGCAAGGGTTTGTTCTGGAGGAGAAGGGGATGAGGTGAAGCTGGAGACATTGTGGGTTCGAGTGTGTCGAGCTGCGAATATGAAGCAGGGTGTTGCTGAGAGAGTGCATGTCTGCTCTGCCAGACTGCGTGAGGTGAAGACTGTGTCAAAACTTTCATTCACTGCTGCTTCTTTTCATTTTCAATACAGGCAAGTAGTCCAGAGTCAGAATTTGTCCAGCAGACATGTAGCCATGGTGGACGTTCTGCCAAGACAATTTTAAAGCTGTTGTCACTTTTTTAATTTTCCAGCTGGCTCACCAAATACTGAGTACTTTATAACATTTCACAGAGGTTTTCATATTGCATCGATGACCCTTCTTTTAAGTCAGCCTTACTGTTGGACTGTTACTAATTTGGGTTTACAAAGCCAGAAAATAAACTGAATCCCAATGCCTGAAATTTAATAAAATTTTTGATGGAGAAGAACCAATATGAAAGCAGTTTTTGACATTTAGAAAGCCACTTTCTGACATGTCCTGTTTTCCGTTAATCAGGTGGCAGCTGAAGGTGTCAGTGCCACGTCTTAATCCCCTTCTGGTGCTTTTCAGTAACATTTTGCATCATTTTTCCAACTTGGTTGGTGCACATAACTCATATGTATCACTTTTAACACATTACAAGCCTGCTACAGCAGTCACGTCAGTGTTGGCATTCATTTATTTAACATAAAAAAATGGGAGACAATAACAAACATTTTATTTAATAAGACAATGTTGTTCAAATGAAAAACAAGACTTTGTTCTTTAGACTTTTTTTTAAACCTGAAGTAGTGTTCTTGTTGAAAGGAATTTTTAACAAAATGAGATGCTATGAGAAAACTGCAATAACCACTGCATGCTTATTGTGATAAAATGAACTGTAGTACTGTAAGTCAAAGGAAACTATAACGACTATTATTTCATCTAGTGTACAATCTTGAATGGATTTTTCGAGCTGCTCACCAGGTCTGTACATTTGAAGTGATGCAGCTGGTAAAGTAACTTCACATCATATCACTGTGCTTGTCACATCACAAGAAGCTGAAAACATGAACTGCAGCAGCATTTAGCCTAAAATCTGCTGCTTCAGTGACACATGACGTAGAAAGTCGTGCTGTGGAGCAATTTGAGGGAAACCCAAGAATGAGTGGAACTTTATTTCTTGCCATTGTACACACACTTATTGTCGGCAGACCGAGACAGCCTGACAGCAACACACACACATAGATGGAAACATCATATATACACACTCAGTCAAACTGTCCATGTCTAAAACACACGGTGAGTTTAGAGCTACAAATTGCCCAGAGTGTGTGTTTTATGGCACTTTGTGTGTGTTCTTTTGGCTTCCTGGCTGTGTGGGCATCAATGCCTGGATGTTTTCACTCCTGATGACAGCACAATTTTCTTTTGTTGTTTTTTTTTGTGTGTATTTTCAGAAACTACCTCTGCATTTCTCAGTCCCCCCCCCCTCAGCGCGTTGTAAACATGTCTGCGCTGAAGCCATCTGGCCTCGTTTTGACAGCATCCCCCGCCGGGCGTTTATTGTGACTGATGGCAGCATAAATATAATGAAATTCAATCTGAAGTCTGCGGTGTGTCTATATTTGTACGCGTGTGTGCTCGCAGAGTTCACCAGCATGCGTTGACTTTTTGCCACTCTCCACACACGCACATCATTTCTGTCCACTCGGCACTTCTTCCGCGCCAGTAATTTTTTTTTTTCCCCCTGCTTCTCCAGATTGTTGGAATGTTGTCGGATTTTTCTGCTTTTTGGAAGCAAAATGAGTTTGGAATTCAGGCTTTTGCTCTCTTCAGGCTACTCTGAGTGTGTGTGTGTGTTTAGGTTGAATTCCAAGCTCAGACAATTTACTGATTTGGCTGGAATGTGTGTGTGTGTGTGTGTGTGTGTTATCCACAGGGCTGTGGAATCAGAGACAGAAAAAACACACACAGATTGACTGTTCATCATCTCTCAGCAGGAGAAAGTGATCGCTCTCTTTTCTGCTGATTATCTGTGTTTGTGTTTGACCTTTTCAGACCTTTGCCGTTATGTACTTCCCACTGATTCCTTGTCTTTTTTTTTTTTTTCTGTTGGCATCTTTACTGATCCTTCGCTGAGTTTTGCCACTGTGTGTGTCAACATTTGTCCCCTGCTGGAGTCAAACCACGCCTGAAGTTGTAGGACTTTGTGTGCAGTTTGACGCCTCCAGGAACCTGTTATTGAACAGGAGGCGATGCTTTGCCAAAGGAGCGTGCTGCCATCAAAAACTTCTCTAGACTCCCGACATTGTGCAGAATTTTGTCTGAGTTTCTTCAGCAAATGTCACCCACAGTTCAAACGTGACAAAATCGATGGTATGTCAGAGATGTTGCTAAGTGGGTCTGATTTTCTGCCATCGCTTTGTTTTTACAGGAAATTTGAGCCCATTTCAGGGTTTTTGCTTCGTTGGCTGTGCACAGCCGGTAATGGGGTGTTTTTTTTGTTCTTTTTTTTTTTAGCTAAAGCATGACCGATATGCACTGAAATTTATTTTATTTTATTTTATTTTTTTTGATGTTATTTAATAAGTTTAGAGACCATATTTACTTATGTTGTTCTTTAAACTCCAGTCTTGTCAGATTTAAGATGGTGTTGGACTCCTAAGAAGTCTGACAGCTCATGACATGGAAATGTTTTTATTGAAGTTGGCTGACATTTTGACATTTTCCAAATCTTTAGACAGAAATTTACTTAAATGGTTTGTACTGGCTTTCAGATGCAGCAGCTCCCTGCAAGAGTTGCTGATTCACTGCTGCTCTCTTTGCCTTTGCATTTACTTGTGTGTGTGTGTGTATGTTCATTTGCATGTGTGTCTGTGTGTGTCTTCAGCTCCACGGAGGTCGATGATATGATCCGCAAGTCGACAAATCTGTTGCTGACCAGAACCCTCAGCCACTGTCTGCAGTACGCCATTAAGAAGAAGAATGTCGGGTTGGCAGAGGTAATGTGTGTGTGTGTGTGTGTGTCAGCGTGTGTGTCCTAATGGGAAAGGCTCGGCTTCACACTTGCAATACTCCCTTCAGAGGCAACGAGCCGGTGTTGTTTGCACAACTTTAATGCAACTTTTCTGCATTTCCAGGTCATTAAGCTTCTAAAAACACGCTTCCTCTTTTCACAGAGTTGTTGTTTTATTTGCAGCCGTGCAAAGCTGTGACTCAAAATAATGACGTAACATTTTCCACCTTCCATGCTGATCGTCTGCAGGCTCAGTGATCATCCTAGTGAACAACCATCACTCATTTACAAACTGGATGTAATAACTGGATTGTTGTGGTGGGAGAACTTGGCACAGATTTAATGTAAACATTATAAGCTGCAGCATTTAAAGGAAAAGTTAAGATTTTGTTTATTATGATGGAAATCTAGCTGGAGGCTGATAATGAAGGTGCTATTAACTTTCTCATTTTTGCTTTCTATCAACTTAATTTAAATTATTTTCTAATTTACATCCTTTTTCGGTGAATTTGTAGCCATGTGCACTATATATGCTGCCTTTTATATGTATGTACTATATTTATCTAACACATTTATACACCATTTAATCAAGACAAAATCCAGACTTATCAAATTAATGAAAAAATGAATTCTCAAAGAGATCAAATTTTCATTTTTAAGTCTATGATGTATTTGTGTTATTTAAAAAAGTGTATACCACACAGTCACACAGTTGCTGGCAACTACTGTTAAACACAAACCACATATTCTTGTGATACACGGAGCCAAGACGGAGACTAAAGTTTTGTATCTTGGATCGCCATATCCGAGTGATTTTAAACAATTACTGAGCTAATTAATTGCAAGTGTTAGCAAGTACAGATTAGTTTTACAAGCATGGATTACTTTAACAAACCAAAAATGCAAGTCAGTTCTGCACAATAGTGTGTGTCCTGTATTTGACTCTGCTTCAAGCTCATCTTTACTCCATCTTCTTAGAAAATGTGTCCAAATCCGTGCAGGTCTTCTTTTTTGTAATGTTTGATGCATTATGAGAATATTTAGCAACAGTCTGCTCAATTTAAAGATCATTTGATGGAAAACAGACACATTTTATACAAAGCCTTCCATGAAAAGATGCTAACAACGTTGTGTATCATTGTTGTGACTATTTTATAGTTGGTGCAGGTGATTATTAACACCACCCACCTGGAGCAGAGCTGCCACTTCTTAGAAGAGTTCATATCAAACATAACCAACGTTCCTCCAGACACAGCAAATGCTACCAAACTGTACGGGACTTCCACCTTTAAGGTAGATACACACCTCTTTCTTATCTTTTTTATTTTCTCCTGTTTACTTTGGGCTTATTTTCTTTTCATATTTACTCTTCATTTGGTATTTCTGTTTTTGTCCTTTGATCCTTCATTTGTTCTTTTTATTTTACATCTTTTGGCTCATTTATCCTCACAGTTTTTTTCTTTTTTTTGCTTCTTTCATCTCATCAAGCGGTGTAACTAATGAAAATCTCCATGTTCTCCTAGGATGCTCGTCATGCAGCCGAGGCGGAGATCTACACCAGCCTGAACGCCAAGATCGACCAGTTCCTGCAGCTGGCTGATTACAACTGGCTGGCTGCACCGCAGGGAGGCGAGAATTTGAGCGCCAGCGACTACCTGGTCGATCTGATCACTTTTCTAGGGAGCACCTTCAGTGTCTTCACCAATCTGCCTGTTAGTATATATACGCACACACAGGACAAATTTTATTCCACATAACCTTTTAAAACAGGATTACAAAGTTCTCAACATCTATTTATGGGAAATTCAAGATGTTCCTCACAATTTAAAGTAAAAATAATCCAGTTTTCCGAAAAAGCGGAATGTGAAATCAAACTAAATCTAAAAGAAGGATACGCTGAGCATGGTGTTATGTCCTCACAGGGTTGGTTACCACACAGCAGGTAGACTGTTGCTAGTTTTTTTGTGGGGTTTGTAGTGTTTGGGGAGTAACAAAGTGAGATGGTGTACCTGGTCTTCATTTGTTGTGTTGCAGCAAACTGTTTAGTTATGTGGATCCACTAAGCTCAGTTATATCATTAAAATTGATTCTAAGATTAAAATGGAATAAAATCAAATCCAAATTATTCATCCTACATGCATGCTATAGCCATAAAATTTTCATGCATTAATACTGCATGAGCCACAAGTTGTTCTTGTTCCTACATGTTAGTAAATTAATAATAAAACTTGCTGTTCATGTCACCAATCGGGCTTCATACAACTGTAGAAGATGCAGATTTTATGTGGCTTAATTTTAGCTCACTGAGTTTGCTGTGGTCAGGTTATCAAACATTAATACAGCTCACTTTGTCTTTAAAGAAACACATGTCTACTGACAGCAACATCTCAGGTAAATGTCTCGCGGTACTTCATGTTTTGCAGTCTTATTTATTAATTAGCTCACCACAGTTACGTCACAAGAGGAGCAGTGTGTAACCTTAACGGTGGATGCTTCAGATGGGGTGAGCATATGTTAGTTTTTGTGTTGGGACTTTTAACAACATGAAGGTCTTTAAAAAAAACAACATTATGTGATTTTAACTCAACCAACGACCACCTGGCAATTACAACACTTCATCATTCCTCTCACCAGAGTGTAAACAAATAAAACTAAATATCCTTAAGTTACCCTTGAGAACTTCCTAGAGCTGTTTGGATCCAGAGCGCCTCATTATGTTAGCATGACACATCACAGGGCAGGACAATCAGCTTTAGTTCGTTAGCGCTGGCTTCGTATGGGTTAGATCGTTAACATGGGGCCCTCTAAGCTCATTAAAGGGTGAGCTGGTCAGGTCAGCCTGAGTAGATTACCCAGGCTTAAGCTACTGACGCTAGCCCGACTCTAAAGATCTTATACCTAATCTGGATATTGTGGTGCCACATTTATAGTTTGTAGAGGTCGTTTCATGGTGTAGAAATGATTTCAGAAATTATATTAAGTGTCTTAAGCACTTCCTGCTGCAGCAGCGCTTCTAAATGAAATGCGCTTCCTGTGATAATATTCAGGATAACAAATTACAACAGCTGTTTGTTTAAAGGATCACAAAGCCAAACCATCTTTGTGCTTACCATCATTTTCATGCAGCTAGTGGTTTAAAGAAGAAATGAGCAGCTAAGTGTTGAAATCTCTACGTTAACTCAAGTAAATACAAAAGTGAGTGTAAAGAACGAGATTGCAAATACAGTATGATGGACAGATGGATGAGTCTGCATGTGTAATATTTATTCTTTCTTCACTCTCAAAACTCAGTTTATTACCCAGTATTTTTAAGTCTGGATGGATGGATTGATAAAGCCTTTGTTCTAACACACACATACACACTCAGGTTAGCTTTAAGATGATTACACACCCAGATTTGGACAAGGCGGGTCACAAGGCCATAAGGCCACACACATACAGTTGTTGAGATAAGTGTTTTCCAGCACTTCTAAGAAGCTTTTCCTACACCCCCACAAGCCCCGGACATGACCCCGTCGCACACACTTTAAGACAGTTTAACACACAGCGTGGGGCCTCCTAAGTAGATCAGATGCTATGGATCTAAAATGCCGGGTGGCATGACCTGCTGAAATAGAAGGTGATCATTTTAAAGTGTCGAGTTGCACAGGAAAAAAAATGAGATGCTGCTAAAGTGTGGAGGTAATGAAGAATTTTAGAAAAGCACGAGTTAGAAAAGACTTAGTTTACCTCAAGTATTTAACATGGTGGTCTGAATAGACAACTTTATCCAGATAACGACAGTGAGAAGGTGACTTCTAATAGAAAAGCTACGGTGATACCTTTTAGTTTATTCTGTCATACATCAAAAACATCAAAGATCCATGCTGAAGCCGCTGATTTGCTCCTGTTGGTAGGTTGTATCAGATTTGGCAGGTTATGCTAACACAATGGCAACATTGATACTTGAAGAAGTTATGTTCTGATTGAATATCTGCCTCCAATGAGCTTTATTATTTTCTTAGCAATAGCAAATGAATTAAAATCCAATTGGCTGATTATTTTTTTCAAGAGGAGAAGCGGACTTTGACATTTTAGACTGAATAAACACATACATGTTCACTGTCTCAGTTGTCACCGGAGCAGAAAGTGTATCCAAGAGCAAATGATTCTGCTCCGAGTCTTGTGCTTTGCAGAGAAATGCTAATAATCGAGCTGGTCTCAAATTTTGAAGACGGAAAAAGTCCTCAGGGGTGAAAGTGATCATGTGAAAATTAGAAAGAAAATTCTGGACACATAACAAGCCGTTTTTTATGGTTTAAGTGTCCCTTCATCAGTTTTTTAAGGAGAAGGTCTGGCCACTGCTTCTCTGTGGATGAATTCTCCACCATGCCTCATCATGTTACACAGAGTGGCTGATAGAGTTGGATTAACCCCATCTCCAGGGCCTGTGTGCAACAAGTACTTTGCACACAGAGGTGTAAAAAGCTGCCAAGGTTCTTGTAGCGATTTGATTGAGGAGGTTTATCTCCATGCAGCCAATATACTGCTTCAACATTTAATTTCTCCCATTAATGACACATGAGTTTGGATATTTTTTCTGTTCGATAAATGTCTTGGTTTATGTTTCTTGCCATAGGGAACGCCTGTAGAACACGCTACTTTACCTGTGAGTATCGGTGTGTTGTTGCAGAGTGATGTTAACTGACCTCACTGACCTCTTTAACCTTTACAATTGGACTTTAATCTCCACTTATGAGTTAATCCACATGCATGTGAGATGAAAAGGGAGTGATGCATGTTTGATTAGAAAAGCTTTCATGTGCTCTGAACTGTATCCCAGCCAGCCAGGGAGGTGGAAACTTGCCACCTTTATGGCATTGGCTCAGTTTTACAGCAGGTCCCTTCCTTCTATAAAACTATATTATACGTGATAACGGTGACTAGCTGGTTATTATATAAATTATTGAGTCTTTGCCTGATCTGATAGCAGCATGTATAGTGGTCCTGAAGTATAACACAAAACATGAAAGAAAACATAACAAATAACCTAAATGTTAAACACAACAGTGGAAAAACCGAAAATACAAGAATGGGAGAAAAAGAGGGAATGTGGGAAACGACAATGAAGGATGTTAAGCATTAAAGAACTGAAAATAATAAACTAAACAAAATAGAAGCGTAAAAAAACACAACTGAAAGAAAGAATGACAAACCCATAGTGATGTTTCAGAAACACAACATATGAGGATAAAAACAAGAAAACAAGGAAAACAAAATCTGCATTTCCAAACATTTAAGCAAGCAACGTAGCACAAAACACATCCTGCTGCAGGGATGTGCTTGTTGTTCAGAATGAGCCACGTAGTCGACTGCTATTTTTATTGGTTGACCTTTTTCTTGTGACAGCGACAAGCAATACGATCTATAAAAGCAAACCCCAGACATGCACCTATGTAGTAGCCAGTGTTGTGTTTTCTGTTTTTAATGTTGTGTTTGAAATCTCAGAACCACTAGAAGCATGTCTGAAATTAACTTTTCCAACAGTTGAATCACAAAACAATAATGAAGCGATTCAGAAACAATAGAAAATGAGGTTTTACTTCTAGTCTTACAGGGCTGAAGATATTTCTAAACCGGATCTTTGTCAAATCAGATGCATTCTGCATGCATTTCTTCTTTGTGTGTGTTCAAGCTACACTACAAATATGCAGCCAAAGCCCAAATTCAGACCTAATTTTTGTTGTGATACTTGAGTGACATGAACAGATATCTGCCATGCTGCAGAAATCTGGGATCATTGCAAAATGCTTAACCTGTGGATGCACCCTTAACGGTCATTTTCATGTACACTATGTGAGTGTAGGGCTCAGACACATAAGAAGATTCCCATCCTCAGTCATTTCCCAGGTCATGAATCAGGATAAGCACCTGTAACCCTTTGGATTCCCCTGTGACAGATTTCAGTGAAGGAGTTCTGAAATCGGGTATCACATGCCAGTATCGTATTTTTTGCTGTGATCCCACCTCTTGACTTTTGGCTGCCCCTGACTGGCTGTTTATTTGACTGACAGGTTTCTGGATGGACAGCCAGCATATTATACACCATGTCGAATCCCTTCCAGGAGTTGTGAAACAGTGTGTTGTGGCATTGTGACTTACCGTGCTGTCGAGTTTCTAAATCAACCTGCTTCCAGCATTACGACGCTGCAGATAAATTCAGCTGCTGAAGACACGCATGCTGAACAATTTCACATATGAGGCTCGGGTTGCTCCATCAAATTAGTCTTAGGAATGTTTTTGTTTTATGTTCTTGATTAAATTTAGAGCAAACATGATGATACTCAAACATAAAGCCTTTGGGAGATTGCAAAACATGTTAAATTGAACCTTCATTGTGTTTGTTTGAGCTGTTTAGTACCTGCTTTGCTTGCTGGCGTCGTGTTTGTGGCCGAACAGATTAATTTGCTCCACGATGAAACTGCATGCCTTCGTTTACCACAAAAACCCATAATAATGCTCCTGAAGTTTGCTGGATTGCCCATTGCCAATCCAGCAAACTGGAGCTGTGTTAAACTTGTTGTAACCCCTTTTTTTTTTTATTTTAGGTGTGCTATGATGCTTTTAGTACATGTATGAAGCCTGCTAAAATTTGATCCACTTCTCTCGCACGTAATGCTCCTAAACGTCCAGGATTTTCTTTTTTTATTAAATTACACCACCGTGAAACAGCTCCTTCATTGAGTACAGTGTCAAGTCTGCTGTAAGCATTGATGAACAAAATTAGCCTTTCTTAACCCTTAGGTTACAGGACGACCACGCTACCCATTGAGCCATGCCGCCCCCATAGGGCACCAGGGCTCTATGTCCACATTGTAAATACTAATTTATATAAAACATGTACAAATCAACACAATAAGAGAGAATAAGTATAAGAGAAAAGTAGTAGTGCAGGTGGACCAGGCGCTTGTGTAAAATGAAAGCAAAGTAAAAACTGAAAGCTAACAGTCGTGTAGGTTGGTGAGTTTTTCTCTGTGACTCAGATGCAGTTATTTTGTGTAACAGTGACATTAAAAACGCACATTAATGGAGCTTTAAATGGTCCTGAACTCTGAATTTGTTCATTAACGTGTTTTCATGTCATATCCATCCATCTACATTCCTTCATTACTCCTCCTTTTCCTTCCTCTTCCTTGATTACTCACCACCCCTTATGTTGTCTGTCTCCAGACCCCCACCTCTTTCTTTCTCCTCACCTCTCACCTTCCACTTCTCCTGCTTTCTTTCTTTTTTGTCTATTTGTTCAGCCATTAGGAACTGAGTAGCTTTTAATGAGCTTTGATGAACATTTCTTATTAGCTAGAGGAAGGAGGAGGGAGAGGTGGAGATTGGGGATTTAGGGATGGAGGCTGAAGGAGAAGCGGAAAATGATGCGGTGCTTTTGTTTCTTGATCCCTTAACTTCTTATTCTCTCCTCCTGTTATTTCATTTTTTACACCTGTGCTGCTTCTGTCCTCTCCTGTATATGGCTTCCCCTCCATTCTTCTATTTTTTTTTTCTTTTTCAACCATCTTTTTTCCTCTTTTTTTTCTTGTTTCATTCTTCTCACCTTTCTTTCTTTTCATTACTTGTCCGTCTTACCTTCTCTCACGAACACCAAGGATTTTCAGGAAGTAGCCTCAACCAATTTGGTCTGGTCTTTTTCCACAGTTGCTGTTCACACAAGCTCCTCACAGCGGGAATCTTTCTGCTGGAGACGTGCACTCCTAGGTGGAAAATCTCTGCTTTATGTTCTCACATGCTGCTGCTCCAGAACATCTTCAGAATTCAGTTAACTTCAGCTTTATTTGTTTCTCACCAAGTCATGTCAGTGCACCTTCAAGCCAGTTCATTGTGATGCAATCAGTGTTCATAGAAGCCAGTTAATAGAAAATAATAGCCTAGCTGAGGAAGCCAACAGATTGCATTGAATCTTGATTTCAGTTCAATCCCCCATGTCGCCCAGAATATTTCAGGACTTTGGTTAATTAGTAAAAACCATTTTACTCCATTTTCATCCAATTCCCTAAACTTTCCTGCTCATCTGTCTGCTTTTTTCTTTATTTTTTTTTATCTGTTTAACTTCTAATGACCTTGCTTTTTCAGTTTTTCCCTTGCCCTGCCACCTCTTTCCCCTTTTTTTTATTTCATGTTATCACTTATCATTCATCTTCTATTTTTCTTCAGCTTTCCACGTTCATCCTTTCTTCCCCTTTTCTCTTTCTTGCTCTACCTTTCTTTAGAACACTTTACTCGTCTTTACTTTTACTTTTTCTCATGTTTTCTCAAACTGTCCCCATCTCTCTCTGTTTCTATTCTTCCTTTTATTCCTTCTTATTTTCCTGTACCGAGCTTCCTGCCCCAACCTTGTTAGTGGTCCCGGATTTCTTTTTCTTTCCTTTTCCACAGTCTTGTTACTCTCAGATTTGCTTCCTTTTTCTAAGCCTCCTGCCCTCAACTTTCATACCCTTTACTTTTTCTCTCATTGTGTTTTCCTTTTGGTCATCAGCTCTCATCTTTCTACATATTTATTTATTTATTCTGGCCTTACTTTTTCTTCTTTTTTTTCCCAGCTTCATCCTTTTATTTTTTTAATTCTCCTCTCCTGGTTAATTGTTACCAGTTGTGTGTGTTGAAGTCTGAGGCAACACTGTTGGTGTCAGACAGACCTACCTGTGTGTTTCATCCCGTCCAGGTCCAGGACATATAAACATAATTAGCTCATTTCACGGTCAATTTTACCCTGTGATAATTGACCCTGGGGTTGTGTGGAGTGTGAGTTCAGAGGCCAGCGTCAGATTGGAGGATATCCGGCCGGTCATACGTGTGTTTCTCAAACATATGTGCCCGCACGTGTGTAAAATTAGTTTTCCCTGTGAGATGAAAGCTACCTCTGAATGAACCGTGCTCCAGACCCTTCCCCAGGTGGACCTCGGTTCACTCACAGCTATAATCTGATCTCTTTGCTGCTGTCGGCTTTATTATATAAGAGATAAGATGGATTTTTATGGATCTCTGAGAGGAAACCAGTTTATTACAGCAGCAGCAAGTTGAGCTGCTCCCTGGACAACAGAGGAAATTATATAAAAGTAAATTAAAGAATAAGAATGATTAAAGTCCAATTCAAATTGCTTTTATTTGTCACACATCTCACATGGTATAATGAGCAGTGAAATGTTTTGTGCACCTACTCCAGATGCTCGAACACAACAGGCTGCTCCCTGAAGGCAGCAGGATGAACAGTCTGTTAGGGGTGAGTGAGTTTTTTTCTGGTGGCCCTAGTTCTGCAGCGTTTGTTGTAAATGTCTTGTAAGTGTGGGAGGAGGGTTCTGATGAGCCCCTCAGGTGAGCGGACCACCCTCCTGATGGCCTGAATATCCTGCTTAGAGCTACTCCCCATCCACATGGTGAAAGTTCTTGAGTATCCTGATTAGAGTCTGAAGTCCCTCAAACTTCTTAGGCAGTGGAGATGCTGACAGGCCTTCTTCACCACAGATTTGATGCACGTAGTTATGTCAGATCCTTTGAGATGTTAACTCTGAGGTACAGTATTGTCAAAAATAACGCATTAACGTCGGTAGCTAATCTCATAAAAAATGTAACGCATGTCATTTATGACTGTGAGACATCGAGGTGTCTAGAGGCGAAGTGGAAAAAGGTGAGTTGGCTGGCTCAATACATGGATTTTAAGGGCGTCACACCTGTGAAGGATGAGGATAACACCTACGCTTTTCCTGCATTAAAAAAAATACAAACATCACTGTTCTGGTCGTCTCTGTATCTGCCCAGCACACCTCCTCAGGCTCCTGCTCTCCCCCTCCTTCACTTGTCATGACGGCTGTTTGATCAGCTGATCGGCTTTTCTGTCGCTAGTACGTCTCTCTTGTTGCGTTTGTTTATTGTTCAGCTAAGAAGGAGGAAACTAGCGGTTCATGGTTCACACAGCTCATATTTAACTAAAAGTATTGTTTTTGGATGCAATAGTAAGCTAAATTTATCAGTGTCATGTCAATCAGATCCATGTCATTATCACGTGAATCTGAAAAAATGTTGATAACCGCCCATTTCAATTATATATGGTTTACCTTTATTTCAAATAACTTTTATTAATGGTGTTTGCTAGTGAAACAGCTATATAAATCAGAGCAGGGCCCTACACCAGCAAAGTAGCTGACAGGTGACAGAAATTATTTATTATTTCAGATATGCAGGGCCGGGTCTAGAAAGGTTTTGATGGGGGGCCCAGTTAGGGGAACTTACCAGGAAAAGGTTAGCGCAAATTAGACACATTTTTAAAGTCTCGATTTTATGTATTTTTATGTAGATTTTATGTAACTGATTATTACAACTAAAGTAATTATCTAATGTAATAAAAGCTAAGGAAAACCCAAGTATGCATTTGCTTCCTCTTTTTGTTTATACAATACAGTAAAAATGGACATATTTCAGTCATGGTCACAAATGGTGATAACTCATGATTAATCACAAGTAATTTGTAATCTGTGATTAATCTGATTAAACATTTTAATCATTTGACAGCCTTCATATATATA
>JBAFTA010000006.1:7065010-7085990 GCA_036919975.1 Melanotaenia parkinsoni | reverse complement strand
TACTGCGCAAAGACTGCTGCACATGTACACACACACACACACACACACACACATTTATATATACATGTATACACGTATATGCTACTACAGAACAATGATTTTCCGAGAGTGGTGACAGCATTTACAAACATGACCAAACAACACATGGAAACAGTAATTTATGTGCGATTCGAGCTGCTGAAACACTGTTATATGATTATAACACACTCACAGCAGCGCTTGAAGCAGATGCACTGTAACAACAATCTGTGTTTGTCTGATTGTGTTTATATGTGTGTGTGTTTACATTCACTGTGTGATTAATGAAGGTAATTAAACACACAGGGCTGGAAGGAGAGGTCTGGTAATCCTTATTAATCATCAGAAAGTGTATTGGTGTGTGTCCGTTTGTGTCAACCAGACACATCAAAGTCTCGTCAAGATTAATTTGTGTAATCAGGCCTTTCAGCAAAAACATGCCAGTTCCTTCTTTCTTGTGCTGTTCTTTTTTTTTTTATCATTGTGAGAGGGTTAATATGTGTTCTCAACATAGCTTCTTGTCAAAACTGTGTTAATGGAATAAAGGAAAAGGAAATGAGTCATTATGAAAATTGTTATTTAATGATTACGAGAAAACACAACATGCTCTCTTGTGTAGATTGCCTCAGTTTGACTCTTGGCTCTAGTTGTTATTTTAGTCTTTGCTGCTCTTTTGCTCCCATTAACATGTAGCTTTTACCTCTGGTTTTCTCCTTCTGATCTCTTTGCTTCATTGTGTTGGAATGCAGACATCGAGGTCGACATCGAGGCCATGGCCAGTCACTAAGATTACACACACATTTCCTCACACACAAAAGCTTTAATTTCTTTATTAATGCGTTGTCATGTACTTCCCCATCCGCTGCTTTTATGCTTATTATGCTACTTTATCATTCTGGCTTCACCTGAATGCAACATACTAGATCAATTCTCGCTCTGTGTGTGAATCTGGACAGTTATGTCGCCTGTTTTAATGTTTCTGATCTCCTCATCCTTGCTTGTGATGTTAGTTATACAGGCATCCTTTGCAAAACTGTCACAAAGAAGAATAGAAAAATATGATATTGCTCAAAAAATAAATTGTAATAAACACTAGTAATTTAAGGGGAATGTCCCAGTAGGATATCTGGACTTTAACCCTGGAGAGGGTTGTTTTAGTTTTCAACCCTGAGGTGATGCCACACTACCATCTTCAAGATTTACTAAAGAGTTAAATTTTTTATTTTGTATTCGATAAGAAATTAAATGTTTTATGGATAAATCAGTGCAACAAAAGCAGGACACAGCAGATAATTATTGTCTGCAACCATCACTCGATGTTTTCCTTAGACTGATGTTTCTGGGCTACTTCTGTCTCCTGTCTGTGCTGCTAGTTCAACAGGTGATCCCAACATATGGACATCTCACCTCTTTCTGTCTTTTTCAGGGTAAAGTTGCCCAGACGGCCTGCATGTCTGCATGCAAGCACATCGCCACCTCCCTGATGCAGCTGCTGCTCGACCCAGAGGTCCGACAGATCTCCATGGGAGCTCTGCACCAGCTCAACACCGACGTCAAGGAGTGCGAGAGTGAGTGTTATTTTAGCCTTGCTATTTCACGTGCATTTTAGTCCTAATTCTGACCTTTAAAAAGAGGCTGACTGTTTTCTCAGAGCTTATTTTTACTAAATCCTTTTCGGTATTTTGTAGTATATTTTCTGCATTACTTTGCAAATCTCATTCAGGCTATTTTAGACCCTTGGGTCCAATATATAAATGTAATAATACTTTTTTATTGTGTATAAAAATGTCTTTTTTATTATTATTATAATATTATTGTAAATGCAATGCTAAAAGATTTATTTTAGGGCAAATCAATGCAAAATGTATTTTCTGATGCTAATTTTAAAATAGATTTTAATTGACACTAATGCAGAAAATACACAAATATCTCATTTGCTTCTGCTACTGTCTTTTTAGTTTGAATTCTTTCATATTATGTATGTATGTCTTTGTGTATTTATTAATCTATTTTCTTTATTAACCCCATATTCTCATTTCTCTCTCTAAATTCTCATTTTCACACTATTTAAACATACATGACATGTTTCACATCCACTTCCTTTGAACCAAATCCACACAGTTTTAGATCAAATACTACCCCCCCCCCCATTAAAAAGGCTTTAGAAATGCAGTATTTGCAGTTCACATTTGAAAGCACAGGGGGCGCTACGGAACAACCAAACACTGGGTTAGGGTAGAGCATCTTTGAAACCATCAGCTTTTCTTACTCCTCCTCCTCCCTCATTAATCATCCTCTCATCTACCATTTTGTCCTTCCTCATCCTCATTCTCCTCCTCTTTTGCAGTTCATTCTTCTCTCTGCTTCTCACCCCGCCCTGGCTTCTCCTCACCCCTTTTTTCTTCCCGCCTCCACTTCCCTGATTTCTGAGACTTTAAGATGCAGGGTTTTGCAGATAAAGGAGTGGGAGACATGAAAGAGCTCGAGGCGTTGTTGGCTCGGTTTTTACATGATCAAGGTTCTTAGAGTCACAGTGCGGGTCACACTGTGATGTGATGTGCTGTGACATGCATGCAGGGCTGTGGAGGGATTAGGAGGTCACAGAATTACGTATATGGAGCAAAGTGGTGAGGGAGAGAAGTTAAAGATACAGTAGAGTGACAGATGAAATGCAAAGAAGTGAATCATATATGGGATGTGAAGAATTCATGGGGAAACCAAATACCGGAATAGCAGAGAGGCTGTGGTGGGAGAGTGAGATTAGATAAAAGGAAGGAAGGATGAATGGCAAAAAATGAAGGAACCCTGCAATGAATGTGAACAGGTGGATGGATAGATAATAGTATTGCTTTGATAGCTGCAGAGGGCTGAAATAAATGACAGTAATGGCTAGAATGTAAGGATAGTCAACAAAGGTTTGTTTGTAGCAACAGATTCATGAATGAGGGGTGTGTGTGTGTGTGGAGGTGGGTGTGTGTGTGAGGTGGGGCAGGGGGCTGAAAAAAAAATATGGAATTAAAAAAACTCTGAAAAGAAAGAATAATTGGTTTTAAGTAAACATATGACACAAAAACTATAAGAAAAATGTCCTGTCAGATTTTAGAGGAAAGATGGTAAACCTGGATACATTAAATAAGTGAAGCGACATTAAAAAAGGATAGTTTAGATTGGGATGAAAGAAACTGTGGGACAAGAGGACAATGGGATTAAATGAAAGAAGGGTGAATTCAATTAAATGAAACTCAGAAGTGTTATAAAGGGCAGAAAAGTGGAGGAATCAAATGGAAATTAGAGTCTAAATGGAGGAGGAAGAGAGGAGGGCACAACAAAGAAGGATTAGGGATTATATTAATGGAGGAACTTCAGGATTTCGATGTACAAGAAGACACTGAGGCTCAGATGAACATTGGGTGGGAGGGAAAGATGGGCATGGAAGGAGGGAAGAAAATGAGCAGAGGAGGGAAATTAAAATGGAGACTATAGGAGCATTGATGAGGAAAAGAATTAAGAATAAAGAGTAAAGCGACACCCAGTAGCTGGATTCAAAGTTTTTAGAATATAATAAGACCAAGAATTCCATAAAGCGGGATGAGAGTGAAGAATGAAGTGGACACTTGAAGGAAATACAAAGTTGAGTCCGTTTTTTTGTCAAGCAATTTAGTTAACTGTACTTTATTAATGATTTAAGCAAATAGAGGCGCCTAACTAAAGGGATGAACCAATCTATACATAAGATTTACACATAAGAGACAACTCGGTAAAGAACCTATTTAAGTAAGTAGTATGGATGAGGTGTGAATGACTGATGGATTACTATAAAGCACTCTGGGTACCTTGAAAAGCGCTATAAAAAGCTAATGTATTATTACTATTTGTTCTCATTTCTTTATTTGTAGATATAAAATGTGACCTCCTAAAATGTGGAAACAAGTGGAGGAATAAGTGTCAGGCCTGATAACTCAGCATCTTGAAGTGAAGTCCAGTAAAGACCCGACAGATGCTTCTGGAATAAAGCTGCATCTGAAATGATCTCCATGAAGGATGGCTGTCAGGAGTCATTCTTACGTAGAGGAAATGGGAAGAAAAGGCTGAGTTACGCCAGCTGACACATACACTGCACTTTAAATCTGTGGCTACAGGTCTGATGGAGTGATGGATCCTCTGCAAAGCTCAGACGTCCACATTACTGAAACAGTGTGAGACCATGTTGATGCAGAACAGAAAAAAGGCAGCTTTGAAATGTCATTCATGAAGCCTGAAGAACTATCCCTAAAAGTTACCTAAAGTAAGCTCGTCAGTGAGGAACAACGGCATCAATACTAAATATTGACTTTGAAGCTCTCATACATACAGTACAATATTACCATTTATGCTGGCAATAATTTATGCAAATGTGCACCTATTTCCCATTTTCCAGACAACTCAAATTTATAAAGCACTTTAGAAACACAGTTAACCAAAGTGCTTTACACCTAAATAAAAGCAACACACACAGTAAAGTATAAAAACGTAGGATCAGCCAATATAAACTGTTAAAATAACAAAGAAAATCACAAAAACCAACATCTCAACTAGTGTTAAAACCCAAAGACTAAAAGAAAAATAGGTTTTTAAGCAATGATTTTAAAACGGCAAGTGAAGAGGCTTCCTTAATATGTGGAGTCTCAGGTCCAGCTGCAGAAAATGCTCGGTCACCTCTAAGTTTGCTTTGGTTGAGGCCACGGTTAAAAGTGAGGGATGGTGATGATTAAAATGGCTGTAGGAGGTCTGACAGATACTGTGGGGTGACACTGTGAAGGCACTTAGAAATGAAAGAATCTTAAAATTGACTCTAAAATGAAGAGTTAGCCAATTGAAGGGAAGCAAAGCCCGGAGAAATGTGCTCTTGTTTTTTAAGTGGCTGTTAAGACATTTGGACAAGCTGCAGCTGATCGAGGGAGGTCTGACTAAACCCAGCTTAAAGTGCGTTGAGGTCCAAACGATTTGAGACAAAAACGTGGATTAAAATCTTGAGATGATGCCGAGAAAGAAATGGTTTAACTTTAGAAAGCTGTCTTAGCTGAAAGAAAGTAGACTTGACCACTGAGCTGATTTGTGCATCAACTATGAGGTTACCATCTAAGCGCACTCCAAGATTTGTTGCTGCAGGTTTCAGATAACCAGTGAAGAACTCCAGGTCAACCGGTCTTGTAAGGCATCACGGAGCCCAAATAGCAACACCTCAGTCATTTTGACATTAAAACGAAGAAAATTCAATAACAGGCATGCCTTTATTTCCTCTATACAATCAAGTACAGTAAATAGATCTGGAGGTCAGCATAAAAGTGAAAGGACATGCTAGAATGGGTGGTGTTTCAAGATGTATGCTCAGTAACAGACGAGAAAAATGCAGACATGGACCATATTTTCCACTCACGTGTGTTGCCTCCGCTGACAATGTCAGGTAACCTATTTTTCATCATGTATGGAAAGGGAAAAGTGGATGAAGGGAAAGGATAAAAGGCTAATTTAACCTGCAACTTCAAAGTTCACGAGCAGGACCTGTTTGTGTGTGCCGCAGGGGTCAGTAGAGATGGCAGGCGTGTAATGAGTGCTGTGGTGTGTATGGCCTTGTGTGAGTGTCCCGAGGTGAAAGAGATTAGCTACAGGCTTGCTCTCCTTCTCCACAGCACTCCTCTTCTCACTCCTTCCCTCCATCAAAATACCAGTCTGCTTGTTTACGGGAGCCAACTGACGCCAAGACCCCAGCTCACACTCCGCACGACCCCGACACACACAGCCGTCACCCTGGGTTCAAAATCCAACCGTCTTCAGCTGTACTTGAACATGAAAGCCCATCAACACACACCGACTGTTCCCAGGAAACGCCATCACATTCACTTTGTCATCTTCATCACATATTCAGACACCCTACACCTAAAAACCTCTGCTGCTTACAGCCACACACTCACTGTTTAACAAACACACACACACACACACACACACACTGTCTTTTTCAGCAAGACCTAGCGACATGACTCTAACACCCTGCCCCCCTCCCCTCTCCTCTGCCTCCTCCTCCTCCCCTGGCTGTCATTTGTCTGCCAATCTATCCCGATGCATAGCGAATCCAACCAGGTCTTTTATTATTCTGTTTTTCACCCTTTTTTTTTTCTTCCTCCTCCTCCTCTCTTCCCTCTCTCCGGGGGTGGACTGGGGGGGGGCGGGTTTGTATTTTCCCACAGGTTTTGCCAGAGCCAGCCCGGTCGCAGGCTTCCAGGGTGACACGTTGCTTCTGGCCTTCAGTGACTTGAGACAAGTAGGTCTTTGTCTCTCTCGTGGTCCTCTCCCCTTCGTTTTCTCTTTCTTTCTGTTTTTTTTTTCACCCCACTATCTTTCTTCTGCCTCCTCCTCCTCCCCTTCTTATTCTTTATATTTCCTTCCATCCTCCCTCACACACTCCCTGTTTCCATCTTCTTCTTTCATTTGGTTTTCTCATCGTTTTGTTTTTAATATTCCTTCCTGTTTAATTCTGTCACTCTCATACTATATACTTTTAACACTGTTCGGACTTTTTTCGGTTCTTACTTTATCTCTTCATCAAACAGTCTCTGCTGCTGTTGTTCCTCATGGTATTATCTAATTATTATAATTTAAAGTGGGAGCAAAGAAGCAGGGAACTAAGAAAAATTTAAATTTGCAGATCTGAGACTTAACCCTTTCACCTCTGAGTTTTTAGAGACTCAGAGCTAGTTTTTCCACATGGTTATAAGCTTCAGAGCCGCCACATCAAAGGGTTGCATGCCAGAAAGTCAACATTAGAGAACATGTCTTTTTTTTTTGTGTCTTATCAGTTTCGTGTCTTATCTTTGTTTTTGTGAAACTACTGTGATATAGAGCTCACATTAGTTTCAGGGTGTGAATAAAGATTACATAACAGTCATTTAGCAGATGCTTTCATCCACAGTGACTTACAGTGGTCAGGCAGAAGCGTTAAGGGTCTTGCCTAAGGACTAACATCTGAGGTTGTCCTGTAGTGGGCGATACCACAGATTATTTGGACCCTGTGGGTTTTGGGGTGGTGGTTTCTGTGGATTGGGCTTGCTTCTCACATTACCCCTCAGATTTGTACCCGGAGAGTTTAGAGGCCGGGTGAACACCTCAGATTCTCTCTTGTGTTCTTTGAGGCCTTCCAGCTGGGGGAGGCTGCCACTGTTGTTGTATTAGGGGGTGTGACTAGATAATGTTTAGGTGGGTGGCAAGAGTCAATGTGATGTGAATTCATATGAATGTCAGATTGCAGGTTTTCCAACAGACAACTGCATGTGACAACCTGATGACTGATTAAACCTATTTAGTGAAATGCTGACTCCTAGCAAAGCCCCCCCATTACTCCTTTTTACCTAAAGACGGTGGCTTGTGATCTGAGTATGACGATTTATAGTACTAAATGTACTACAGCATTAGCATGTTTTGTTCGCTTAAATGGTGTAATAATTTAATATATAAAGTGTGACTTGTCCCACCAGTTCTGTTGTTGAACTGGTGAAAGTTTGTTGTACGCCACAGCACCAGATTAGACCCTCTCTACCAGGCTCTGTGGGGCCAACAGGGTCCTCTGGCTGGATGTGGCGAAACTGCAGAGCGCAGGAAGTGGCTAAGTTTGTGTGCCGAGTCTTGTTTCGGGTCCTGGGAAAAACGGAGCAAAACCAGTCAGAGCAGAGGCAGAACTGGACGGCTCCAGGATTTTGGGCGGGGGGTGTGTGTGTGTGTGTATATTTTTGTGTGTTTATGTTGCATTTGTAAATGCAAAAAAAATAAATAAATAAAGGTGCTTGGCAAGCAAGTGTGTACGTGCATGAAAGTGCGTATGTGAACTCGAGCTTGCACTGGTGGTTTCCGAGCGGGTTCTTTTCGAAGAGTTTGTCGTGTTTGTGCGACTGTCATCGTTATTGAATGTGTGAAACGGGGCGGAGAGCTGGGCTAAAAGTTTGTGAGGCTTTCTGGCTGCTGTGTTTGTCATCGTGGGTAGAAAGTGTTTGCACGCTCATGTTTGCGTGTGTGGAACACTGAGTGTGTGTGCGTGTCTGTTTGTGTGTCGTCGCAGTGAATGTGTGAAACAGGGCGGAGAGCGAGTCAAAGATTGTGTGTCCGCCTGAGCGTCTTTGATGTGTGTGTTTGTCGCTGTTGATGTTGAATGTGTGAAAGTTGGTGGAAAGTGCGTCTCTTTATTTTTGTGTGTGTGACAGCAGATGACGGATGGGCCGGCAGGACGGAGCAGGGGACGATGAATGAGGTGACAGACAGAGACGGATAGCCCTTTATCCCTCCGTCACAATCCCTCTTTCTCTCTCCCTCTCTTCTCTTTCTCCGCCTGTCGGGATGATGCAGTGCCTCTTGTTCTCTCGCTTGGAGGAGGAGATGGAAGGGGGAAAGATGGGGAGAAGGAGAAAAGAAAAAAATTGCATTCATCCGGCATCGATGTTTACTTCAAACCCCCGCCTCCTCCTCTCTCCTCAGCTCTTTCCCCTTTCCATCCTTTTCTCCCACTGGCTTCTACATCTTCCGTCATCTCCATCCTTCCCCCTCCTCTTGTCTTTCTTTTGCTGATCAGCATCACTTGACTCCTTTAGGAGTTATTCAGCTCCTTCACTCCTTTATTTCTTCTCTTCCATTGTTTTTTTGTAACCATTCTTATCATATCAAAAGAGGCACATTCCTCCCACCCCCATACCCGCTTTCATACTTAACTTCGTGTACACATCTGCCTGAGTGTGCATCTCTGCAGCTGATCCGCATTCTTTCGGGTAAATTTTTCATGGTTTTGTGTGTCGACATGTGCACTTTAATATGTGCTCATATGCACGTATCGATGCTCCGGAGTGTGTGCGTCATTGTACATATGTTGGTGTGTTGGTGAATGGTCGATAAATCACGCTGACGGGGCTGTTTTGTTATGTGGTCAGGTCCTGGTGTTCTGTAAGGTTCTGAGGTCCTGGGACAGGGCCTAGACACACGTGTTCACGCACACACACTTAACGAAATGGGCTCAGAGGGAAATGAGTAGTACAAGTAGTTTAAATATCAAAATATTGCCAATATTTTGACTTCTAATATGTTGATGGGAAACTAGCTCTCAAATCTTTTACTCATATACTATTGTGTGCATTTAAATGAATTATTTTAAATTAAATATGTGCATATATGTAAATTTGTGAGCTGCTGGACAATTTGAATTCCCCTCACGGGGATGAATAAATAAGTTAACTTTTGTATTTTTTTGAGACTTTTTAGTTTTTACATTAATTGGGGTTTAATGTTTTTTAAGGTCTGTTACAAATATTGCACCTGCATTTTGACAAGGTGCTTTATTATAGTCATATATTTGCAGTATTATGATTCCTATCCGGTAATATTTATTCAGAGGGCCAGGAAACTCTGAATCCCTTTCAGCATTTAATAATGCATCAGACAATGAGCCATGAATCAAGTTCTTCCTGTTTGGACAGAAAATGCATTCTTTTTAGTGTTTTTGTATTTGGGAAAAGTTGCATGAGATAAACATATCAGTGACCTACTTTTATGATACGTGCAGAGCTATTTTCATGATAATTCATACTGTATATGACCCCAAATAATGTTTTAGTTTGGCAGTTTAGAAACAAGAAACTTAAACCCTTCCTGCTTCTTTGGTTGAAGCTACACTTAAATGTATTGATTTCAGTAGAAAAAGTTGGATCAAAGATATTTTATAATTAATTTCTTATTTAAAATTTGGGTTTCCCCTTTTTTTCTTTTGTCGTTGTACCATGAAGCACCACCCAAAATATGATCTGATAGCAGCTCCATAGCTGAATAAACTTAAGTATTTCAGTTTATAAGTGGACAGGTTTTATATATTTCGTCTTAAAGCAGCACAGTTTATTCAACCACATGGCTGATTTTATTTAAATACCTGCAGGCTAGAGTATCTTCAGGAAGCAACTTGGTGTTTAGAAACTATCTGTATCCAATTATAACTGGAGGACAAAAGCACCCGATCAATTAAATACACATTCATCAACTCGGTGATCTCCAGCAAATATTTTTCTATATAGATCCCCTGTAAACTTTATTGTCAGGCAGGTTTCCATCAGCTTTTGCTCCCAAATTCTTAGTAGATCACAAATTTATTTGGCATTGTTTCAAGAATTTGTGTCAAGTTGTTATTTAACAAATCGATTCAGTTTATTCTGTTTGACTGTGGTCCAAAAATCTTAAGATCCCAGATCTCTGTCAAACTATTCAAAGCCCAACAAGATATTTAATCAGAATTGTTTTCACTTTTATAGCTGACCGTCTAGAAAAAGGCTGATTCTCTGTATCCAGCTCATGAGCTGTCAGCATCGATCTCCTGTTCTCTACATTTGCTAAATAATTTGGTGAGCGTTGGAGAATGATTGTTTTAGTGTGTGTGTGTGTGTACAATCCCCAGGCTGCTGCTTTTCCACAGATCTTATCAGTGTGTCTATATTTAGAACAGTCAGAAATCAGTGGTTACTTCAAACCTTTGGCTGCCCCTCATCTGTGTGTGTGTGTGTTGTTTTGTGGTGTGGCACGCCCCCAGAAAAACGCTTGCAACAGTAGAGCTCCACTCATCCTTTTCTCCAGCCATTCATGCGCCAGGCATGCATTCTTCCACCTTCAGCCCACTTGTGTGTGCCACACTGATAGGTCCTGGGTTCATTCCTCTGGTTGACCACAGTCAGTCAAATTCCATCCATTCATTTATCTCATCCACTCTTCATGTCTAAAATGTCATTTCTTTATATTTTTTTAACTGTATTAAAACTATTTTTATACTTGTAATATGAACTTTGTCTGGTTTTCTCCTTAGATCTAGTCACGTCCTCGCTGCCCCGTCTTTATCTCCATGCACATTTCCGTTCCTCACGTTCATTCTCTCTATCCTCACACTTATTTTAATCTGGGTTTTCTGTTACTGATGCAGACTTTTAGGAATCAAATTAATGAACTGATTCATTTATGTAACCAATGAAATACAGCATAAAGGGTTTGAAAGATGAAACTGTCTTTTTTGTTCTTCCAACCAGTGACAACATTCCTCCAAAACTTCCTTCATCTTGCATATACGGCAGTTCGATTAACACCAGAGAGCAGTGTCACAGTTGTCACACCTCTTTTACAGTCTGCGTTTCCACAGCAACAACAATGTGATGCCCACAGATGTAGCTCTCTGTTAGAGGTTACATTTATGTACATAATATGTGCTCCCCCAGCTTTGTGGATCATTTTCTCAGTAGCAACTTTCTCTTTTGTAAATCAACAGTGATGAGTACAGAATAAAATATGTTGCTGTGTTGACGTCACAATTAACTCACTCCATGACCAAATGCAATAACAGTAATAGCGGTTTTAAGATAAGATAAGACGGTTCTTTATTTTCATTGCCACTTTAAGGTATCACGATGTAACTTTCCAACTTAAAGCTCCTTCCTGACTTGTTTGACGGCTCAGTGAAGTCTGATAGGCGCATTTCTGGAACTGTTGTGGGCAGAATCTGCACTTCACAACTTTTGCTTCTGGGACACTGAGTTTTGCTGGCTTTATTCACTGCGTCACACAGCAAACAGAAATAAACACAGCCGTTTTTAACGCGCACCATGGCCGATTCTTCAAAGAAATGCAAGAGGATATTATCGGAAGAAGAGAGTAAAAGAAAGTGGGAACGGGACAGAGCAAGAGATAAGACGAGTCGACATCAGACTTTTCAATGACTTTTACATGTCTGCACATCAGTGGGACGACCTGTCAGCTCGAAACGTTTGTTAAACCCAGGAGAAGGAGAAGTCGTTGCAGTCCTGACACAACAATGAACTAGCATTTATTTTAAGGCTCCTGAGATAGAAAAGCAGCCAGAAATGTGTTGCTGTTGGTTATAAATTACAAGCGACAGCTGTCTCACTCATCATCTCTGAGATGTTTATAGCAATCTGGAAGTTTCTGGAAGATAACTTTGTTCTCAAAGAGAACAACTGGGTCGACGTGACTCTCCTTGTTTTGCTGGTCCTCCTCAGTTTTCCTCTTTTTGGCATTTTCCCCCCTTTTTCCTCCTTTCCTCTCAACTGCTCTTCTCATTTCCTCCTGTTTCCTCTGTCCTTTCCTAAATGGCCTTTCATTTCCTCTCCTAGCTGGATCTTCTCACATCTCCCCTTGTCTTTTAACCTCAAACCTCTCCCTCCTCATTCCTGTTTTCCCTGCTTCAGTTTAGAATTTTCTGGTTTTTCTTCCTTCGTTCTTCTTCTTCTAAACTGCCTTTCTTTTCCTCTTCTTTCCTCATTTTTTGCTGTCAGTTTCTATTTTTGTCTCCTTCTCACTTTTGTTCGTCTTCAGCTCCCACCTAACTTCTTGATTTCTTCTTCTCACGTCGCCTTTCTTACCTTTCTCCTCCTGTTAACTGGCTGGATTTCATTGGTCAACAAATTGGGTTTCTTTTAAGCACACACACCGACACACACACATGCTCTGCCCTCTGTCTGACGTTTGTGTGCATCCCAAACATTACCTCACGAGGCTTCCCTCTTGAGCTCCAAAAGCAACATGTCACAGCGTGACAACTGCTCCTCTTATCCAAGCGCAGTGTGTGTGTTTGTAGATTGAGCGGCGTAGCCAGTAGCGATTACCCAGTGACAGGATAACACACTCTTCCCGTTTGTCTGTGTGTGTGTTGAGGTAATAGACAGGCTAAGAGATGAGATGAGGCCCAGTGGGAGAGGAAACCTCCATCTCACCTCCTCGTAACCCAGACTAACGAGGCAGTGGGAGGGAGAGAAGGATGGAAGAGGGGATGAAACCGTGGTAAAATAATGTGCAGAAAACTCCGGCTTCCCAGACCCAGAAACAACTGTGAGGAAATCCTGACATTGAACCAGCTAAATATGAAAGTCCTCTTTAATCAAACATCTCAACACCCCTCCTCACTCACTCCTGCCTCACACTTTTAATAAGTACTACTGAACATTGGCCGACTTTCCCAGCGAAGTTACCTCTAACGATGGCTAATTTACCTCCATCTTGCATCCTATCTGTAGTCAGAGCTCTCTCCAGTGAACAAAAGTCGGTCTGATTTTGACTCTGTCTCCATCTGTCCTTTCTCTTTCCTTTCCTCTCTTCCCCTAGTAATGTCGCTTGTGTTTCTTTGAATCAGCCACAGTGTTGATATTCAGTTGCTGGCATGGCATGATGCGTGAAGCAGAACACAACAGGATAATGACACTCCAGGCTGGAACAAAAAGTTTTAAAGTGTGCTTTCGCAACCTCGGGACACTGCTGATCAACTACAGCTCCAGGAACATACATAATAAATGTCACTGCCACCAAAATTAATCAGAAACACAGATTTCTAAGGTCAGAAAGTTACATAGTGCTTCTTTAAAATCTAAGTTTTCTAAAAACCGCCTTCAACTGTGACTCCTTTAAACGGCATTAAACCCTACAGTTTGTATAAAAGATGGACACAGCCATTATTACATCCCATTATTTATGTGGACTAACTGAAGTGCATCAGTAGGTCATTGCCTTCTCTTGTTTTTGGAGGAAAACACTGACAGACTGGATCTGAATGACTTGAGCCATGTTGAGACCACTCACTCACAGACCGATAGAAGGTCCTCACATGCAGAACAGACAGACTGAAAGAGGCACAAAACGACTACAGATGAAGTCCAGTTTAGTATTCACAGTTGTCTTTGTCTTTCTCTGGTACTTTTTTTTAGCTATTATCCTAGGTTTAGCTCTATTGGTCCATTTTTAATCTCTTTTCTGTTGCATTTATCCATCTTATTTTTTCCTTTTTGGGGGGTCTTTTCAGCCTGATTAGGTTTCTGCTGTAATTTCACATTTCTTTGCATTCAGCCTTGTGCATCATATAGATGGCGGTTTCTCCAGTTTCTTTATCTTAATTTTGCTTCTGTCAACATTTCTTTCCAGTCGTTTTGTGTCTTTTTGGTGTGTTTTCTGGGCAGTGTCTTTACATTGGCCTTGCCATTGTTTGTGTCCATCGTACATCTCTTTTGGTTGCATCTGTCTGGTGTCAGCTGGTGTCTCCTATGTTTGCTCATGCTACATCTTTTGTTGATTTTCATCTTTCATCTCTTTGTGGTTGTTTGCTGCTCTTAGCTGCCGTTTTTTTGGCTCTTTGTTGTAGTTTGATGGACTTGTCAGCAAGAAATGTTAACCGTCATTTCAAATAGAGGCTACAGGGCTCCCAGGCCCCTGGGTCTATGCCTGTTAGGCCTATTCAGTAATCCATCACAGCACTGGCTGGTGAATCAGAGTCGTCATACTCTTAATGCATAACTCAAAGTGTTTGCAAAATGACTCTTATAAAGTTCAACATTTGCTTTGGAAGATTGAATTGCTTTGTTTTGTTTTTTGTACTTGTGGCAGTGAGAAAAACAAGTTGTACCAAACGAGGTCATCTATTACTGTAACAGGAAGCCCTCACTTGATTTCCAACACAGTTTGTTTGTCATTTCATTGTTTCTGACTTGAGTGCAAATGCTGCTTATTGCATCTCGCTTCCTCCCTGTCGCCTAACTCCCATGCAAAACGTGATAAACTCCTCCAGGAAATAATCCCTCAAAATCAGATTGTTTCAATAACTTTATTTTATGCTCTTACCTGATTGTTTTGCAGCTTCTCTTGAGTCCTAAATTCTTACCAAGAGTTTTGCTTCAGACCTGAAATGAGGGTAAATGGAGTTTGATTTTAGCCCCCGGTTTGCTCACTTGTTTGTCAGCGCGATTTATTTTTCTGGTGTTTTTATCCAGGATTTTTCTTTAAAAGGCTGAGCTGAAGCCTGGGGAGGAATAGGATGGAAGTTGTAAAGTAGTCTACTAGTTAGGAAAGAGCTGATGGGCAGTGGGTCCCGGGGACCAGGACTGAGAAACACTGGTGTAGGTACAAGCTGTCATTGAACAGAGTATTTAGTGGTTGATTCATGGTTCACTTATTTTGTTTTGTGGTTATTCCTCTTGTTAGAGATTCTACAGTAATTACTTGAAAAGCTTATAGAAAGCCAAATTAAGTTCACCTGTACAGGTTATAGGCCATTTTAAATACATTCTGACCTCATACAGAAAACTGAATATCCCTAACTTTTTTCAAATAGTATATTTAGGTTACATTAGGACAAAAATACTCTCTAGATATGTTTTCCCAAAGAAAGAAGCCTCAAAATTAATTCCTCTTCTTGTAAAAAGAAAATTGAGTGCCAGTATTTTACAATATTTCCAATATTTCCTAAAGACTGTGGGAAGAATAGGACAGGCTCTGTGTTCATGTTTATTTCTCCCGTTAAAATGAATAAATTAAGGACATGCCGCTAGTCTCCTGGAACGACTTTCTATGGAGCATCACACTTTGATTCTCGTAATACTAATTATAAGTGTCGCTACATTTCTCCAGCTGAGGTCTGATTACGTTAATGTCATATTACCAGATTTGAAATGAAGTAACTTATAAAACAACCCCTTTAATTTATTATATGGTATTTAAGTTACCTGCTTACTGTCACCTGAATACGGCAAAACCACACCCACATTAGTCAATAAATACCTTAAGTCCTCGTAGAGACATCTTGAAAACGTGGTACTTTGGTATTCTCTTAAGAAAGTTAACGAATGACCAAAATATAAGCAGTTTAACCTATATGAAGGTGTAATACCTGACACTAGAAAATGTCATGAAAGTAGCATGCAATCACAGTCGTCGTCATTACAAATGGAATCTGTAAGACATGACTTGGACGATGAGGTAGTGAAATTTCAGTGTGGTCATGTTTGGTCACATGTTCATGTTTTCTCTGAATCAAAGAGCTATAAATAAGTTTGTTTGCATGACTTTAAATGCAACCTATGCATTCAGCATTTATCCTTTTAAACCTTGCAGTGCAGAAATTCCCAGACCTTAGCAAGGCCTTCAAACTTGAAATTGTATGAGCTTATTTTCGACTAAACTGTTTTGCAGTTCTTTGTGAGATGTGTAAAAAAATTATGCAAAAGAGGTAAAAGTAGAGCAAAAAATTAAGGATTAGGAGAAGGGTGGGACAGGGGTGAGAGTGAGGACAAGAGGAGATGGAGGTCAGAGAAATAAAGAGAGATCTGCTACTGTGACATTCATACATTTGCATGCACAAACATGCATATATACATACACCCCCACCCCCATTCTGCACATGACTCCTTGATTTCGGTCAGTGTACTAAAAGTAGTATAAAACACTAAAAGAGATAAACATCTGGCTTGATGCTGCTGTGAGGAAACGATATCAGTCCACCTATGTCCTAAAGCGGCTGCCATCATGGGAACCACCCCGATCAGGGCAGACCGGGGCCCACACCACAGCCATAAGGCTGCAGTGCAGGGCCCCAGCCACCCAGACAAGGGCGCTCACCGCACCAACACCCCCAGACTGAGCAGGCAGAGCCCCCGGCGTGGCGTTCCTCAAGATTGTGGTCATGCTGGGACAGCTGCAGCATAAGGGGGGAACCGGAGGTTACTGTACCAATACGTGTGTGTGGTGAGATTGAATGGCTGCCAGTGTGCACACTACCACATCAGCAGCAGGTTCACCTCTGACCTTTCAACTCCTCGCCAGACCCAGACAGATGGAGAAAGAGGCTGAACATGTAAGAGAAGATAAATAAAGGGACAGAGAAGCAGAGATGGCAAAAGTGCAAAATGTGAGCAGAGAAGCAGAAATGAAGGAGAAAGTTTATGAGAAGAAGTGAAGGAGCGGGTGAATGAATCCAAAGGAAGATGACAGGAGAAGATAGAAATGAGAAAAAGCAAAAGAGCTTTGGCCAAATCCTGAACTCACAGAGAGGAAAAAAAAAAAGAGACATGAATGTGTGAAAATGTTGACGGAGCGGAGCAAAAAAGTAAGGGATCACGCATGAAAGAGTGCAGTCAGGTGAAAGTGATACGGCGAGTCAAACGGACGTACAGGGTGGTCTGTCTCTCCCCCTCCGTCTCCTCGGGAGGCTGACACTTCTCTTCAGCCATTTGACCGGTCACAGAAGGGGGGATGAATAGAGGAGTGGAGAGGGGTGAAAGAGCGGGATGAGTGGAGAAGAAAGAGGGCGAAGGAAGGATGAGCAGCAGACGGACATCTAAATGCTCGCCTGCAGATCTATTGGAAGAGCGGGTGAAGGAGGAACGTTAAAACAAAAACATGGATGCAAAAAGTTTGCACAAAATGCCGCAGCACTTCAGCCTGTAGTGATCGTTCATGGGCGACATCACATTTGTTGAAAAGTGCACAGAAATGATTTTCTACTCGGCGTCCTGGTGACCAAGCAGTCTGAAAGACCAGCAGTGTAACCATGCAACCGTGACGTCCTAAGGTCAAGTCTGTTCAAGCTCCCTCACTGCGTCCCACTATTGGATGACTTTGTTATTGTAAGACAACATTGTGAAACTGCCACTAGTGCTGTAATTAACCAGCCTTCACACACAGATGGACAGCATTGGATAAAATGATTCGATTTGTTGGGAATGACTATATTTAAAAAACTTTATAGTATAGTGAGTAGGAACACACCATTCATTCTTTAAGATGGGAAAAATAGAGGAAATTTAATAGATTAGCTATAAATTCATCATGTTTGGATTTTCTTGAAGGTAAAACAGTTGTAATGTAGTTCTTTATCTTTAAATGTTTCAGCTACTTTCTGTATAGGAAGGCCCACATGATTTTACTGACACGCCTTCCCAGCTGTTCTTACTGAAATCGGTTACCTTCGTCTAACTACACGAAAATTCAAATATAATAGATTAAATTTAGAAACAATGTGAACGTTGGGAACAAACTAAATTTATCCTAACAAAAATGACTTAATCAAAAAATACTTTACTGCTAATGAAAGTAGATTTATGAATAATAAATGATTTACTGACATCTAGTGGCCAAGTTGGAGATAGCAACTGTCGTCAAATGTCGATCAAGATGCATCTGGATCACCTGTTGAGACAAAGTATTGTATCATTTCAAAGACTTTGGTTGATTGTCAGCGATATCCATGTGATATTTATTCCTGTTTACTGCATTTACTTATTGACCCCTTCACTTTTTTGGTGCTTTGAAGAAGTTGATTTAAATGACGTGGTTTGTTCTTACTGTACCAAATAAGTATGATTCTCCTTTTTTTTTTTTTTTATATAAATGTCTTAACGACAAATTTCCCACAAAACAACATTAACATCCACTGATTTTTCCACTTTGCTCCTTGCTGATTTCTGAAGAATAATCTTTTCTGTCTTTTATTACAGTAATAATGCAGTGTGCCCGTGTAGGACCTGTTGACCATAAATGACTGAAGATAACTGATTTAGTAAAATGATTGGGCACTGATAGAGAGGTATATTTTTAATCATTTAACACTTTTTGTCATAGATATTTGTTATAAAGTTTGGTTTTAATGGTATTTTAGTTATTCAGCTCCCAAAAACACAAAGCTTTTGAGACAGAGAACTTTGTTTAATCAAACACTCAGTGAGGGGTACCTGATCAGGCCACTGGAACTGACCAATCAGGGCAAAGAGGGTTTTTCTTGAGAGGTTGTTGCTAACTGTCCCGAGATTATGTTACACCTCTCTGTAATGCTGATAATAGACTATTACAGAAATTATTTCCTAACATTTGTATATTTTTTTTTAAAACATTAAACCTTGGGAACGCTGTAATCCTCCGACTTCAACTTGCCCATGCTTCCACCAAAGAGGGAGGAGAGTCGGGTACCCAGAGCCAGGTTCTACAGGCCAGACTGGGAGTGAAACTCACCAGATGGGGAATCTGTTGAGCCATCCGAGCACACTGCAGGGAGTGTGTGCATTGGGTTGGAAGTGGTCAATCCAAGCATGGTCCTCCAGGGTGTAGCAAAGTCCAAAAAGGTGGTTTAACAACAGGAAGCCTGTCTTGCAAAGACAACCTTCACACCCAATTAGGTTGCAGGAAAAAGCATGCCGTAGCAGACGGGGGGAAATGACGAAAGGCCTTGGAAGACCCCACATTAAAGCCACAAGGAGGATGATGGAGGTCGGTAGCCGACATCCATCTGTCTTCATTACGGATCACACGTTGCCAACCATACAGAAGAAATTCTTATTGTGATGCATTAGCTTCTAGCAAACAAGATTTGCTAGATGTTCGTTATCGAGATCTTATACTACTGTTTTTTTTATTTTATTTTACATTCAATACAATAATGGTGAACCAAGAAATGTGGAGTTGCTGGGCATCCTACGTTGTTGGTCTCTTGATTTTGATGGAGTTAATGGTTGTGCTGCAAAAAGCCTTTTTCAGAGTCATTTTATCAGTTAGATCTGATGAGATCCACATGTTTTAACGGCAAAAATGTTTTTTTTTTTTTTAAATCCCCCTTCCCTTTAAGACCAAGCAAGTGATCCACTCAGCAGAGGAAAAAAAGGAAACGAACCAGTGTCTCTGTATCCACTTCAGTGCAATTCCTGTAAACTGTATTCTCTCATTCTTGTGTTAACATTAATGTCCATAAACTGTCATAAAATCCCTCGTTCTTCTCTTCTCTGCTGCCGCCATCTCCTTTGCTTCCTCCACTGCTTCCTCCTTGTCCTCCACTTAAATGATGATTATGGTTCATTGTGGAGGTTGATCTCTCAATCAAACACTGTTTATGAAAAAAGATTTTGCACTTACACGTTTGCACAGCTTAAAATGGGTGCAATATGAGGTCAGTGGGATGGGTTTTGGTGCCAGGGAGGGGTGAGAACTCTGCTTCAGACCCCCAAAATACCCTTATCTGATTTTTCTGTCTCATGCACACACACACACACACACACACACACACAGTCTCTTTTACAAACACTAAACGTCTGCTACACCTGTCTTGCCTTCAAGCTTCACACGCACTCTGCTCTTATTTTTATATAGTGAAGTTGACTAGACACACACACACACACACACAGCTGTTTCTGAGTGTAATAACCGGGTCTGTGATCCTGCTGCGTTGAAGATAACGCAGCAAGAAACAATCGCAGCTCAAGATGTGCTCGTCCATATCTGTGGATTTATGAGTTCAAGCATGTGTGTGTGTTTCTCGGCCCCTGTCTCAACTTCCTGTCTTGTCTGTGGCCGGCCTTATCGGCGTGACAACAGGTCAGGCAGTGGTCACAGCAACAGAGCTATTCAGCAACCAGATTGGACGGGGTGGGGAGCGCTGGTTCCTTACATCCGACTGATGGTCAAGTAGCGGTCAGGAATTAGGTTGGTATTGGAGGTGAGCAGGGGGGGTTAAGGTAGTTCCGACTTGCACTCGGATACACACAAACACAGCAGGAGCTCTCCCACGTTAGTAAATGACTCATTAAATCAGATGTCGGCGAACACCCACAAGTCTGCCTCTGACATGCAAAGTAATGACCGCCAGTCGTACTTATTTTCATATGTACACATACAGTGACCGTGTGGTGACCGGGTCGGGTCATTGTTCTGCGTTATCAGTGCTGACCTCTTCGTCAGTCTCCCCGATACGACCTGCATCTACACCCCTTCCTGTGTGTGTTTATATGCAGTGTGTGTTTGTGTGCTACTCCGCGGTCATCTTATGGTCAAACCAAAGAGTTAAAACCTTCAAAGCACTCTCACCTTTTATCCATTTCCTGTTTTGGGCTTTTTGGGGAAGCAGACGAGGCGAGAAAACTGCTGCGTGATGCTGCGAAGGCTGTTTGATTTTTCTCTCACTGCAAATGGACAGACACATGCAAATGTAACTGTGTTCATATTTGAATATTTTGTATTTTGCGCTTGCAATGTTTTACACAAGCAGTTGATCACAAGAAAGGGTTTAAATAGGGGGAGCTGGGCATTAGTATGAATATTGTATTGTGTTCTGTGTGTGTTTACCGTGTTCCGTATGTGTGTACCGTGTTCCGTGTGTGTGTAC
>JBAFTA010000006.1:7053118-7064910 GCA_036919975.1 Melanotaenia parkinsoni | reverse complement strand
TATATATATTTGAAGCATATGTGGAATAGCATGAGCTCTTCCTTCTCTCAGCCTGCAGTGTACAGCCTGAAATTACTGGATTTTTTCCTTTGGTGCTCTTTTGAAAAGAAACATTTCTCTAAGTGTCACTTTATAATTTTCTGACCTTTTAAACATGTGTTTAACTCGTATGTTTAATGTGACATTTGATATCTACATTCCTTGAGCCGCCCTGGATGCATTCTTTAAGCGTCCTGACGCTGAGAAACTGCACTTTCTTTTTCCCTTGGGATGCTGTGTAATTTTAAAGAAGCAACTGGTTATCAACACACGATATAAGCAAGATATAAGACAAGGACCAACTTTTCGGTCTGATTTTTAGGCTGCAAGAAAACTAGCTGTTGTTAGGGGGCACCCTAGTTGTGAAAATCTGCTAAACTTCAGTAGTGACGCTTTTAAATATCACAAAAATGCTTAATGCTCAACTTAAAAATTGCAGCTGAATAGCTCAGTTGGCAGAGCATGTCTCCCATGCAGTCGACCAGAGTTAAATTCCCCCAGGGGACAAATATTTACACCTTTCATAAAGGCGTCTGCTAAATGAATGTAATGTAAATGTTGCAACAAAAGTGCTCAGGTAGCACTTGCTTGTGGTGCTTATAGTTAGGAGGGGTAGATGTAGCAGAGTGTGTGATGGCCATTTATCAAGGATGGTGAAGAGCTGCTGAATATGCAGTAAAACAGGAATCTGGTATTTTGGATAGTCAAAACTTACAAAACAGTTATCTCAGGAGTTTGGGACGATAATGTAAGTTTTCCCTTGCTTTTGTGCCCCTTGTCCAGTCCACTCTTTCTCCCCTCACATGCATTTATCTAAATTCAAACTCTTTAACCCAGCACACATAAATAAACTGACAAGAAATATCTAACAGTTATAAAGTTTGAGAAGGTGGCTCAGTTTTCACCGTTGATACTGTTGTAAAGTTTGGAAAAACAAACTCAAATGAACAACTGAAAACAAAAACAGCTGAGTTCACATATAAAGTATATGTGTCTGATCCGCTTCTGAAGAAATGACTTTTAAATTAGATGGTAGAAGTTTCAAACTTAACCAAACAGTGGATGAACCCAAACTGAACTCCTGGCCCAGAATTAGCCTCTGAAAAGTGTTTGGAGCCAAATTGACTTTAAAAAAGTAGCTCTGGCTGAAGTGACCTTTTTAAAAAGTGCCTGAATCTAAATGGAGCTCAGAATGCAGCTAAAAGCTGCTGTTTTTGTAGCCCTGTTTGTTTTGGAGTATTCTGTCTTTATTTGCTTTATCAGCGCACAGAGCAGCTCCCAGCAGGCCCGTCTGACTTCAGCCTCCACTCGTTTATCGTCTCACTCGTTCTTCCTCCTCCGTAACATCTAGTTACCCTCTGCCTGACCTCCTGTGCCCCCCCCCCCTTGCCTTTCTGCTGCAGTCCTGTAATATTTCCCCAATCATTCTTTTTGAGTCTTCTCTCGTCCCTCTCATTTGCCTCCTCTCATTCTCTCTCTCACTCCGTTTCTGTTCATCTATGTCGCTCGCTCCGCCTGTGCTGTGTCTAATTGACAGCGGAGACCCCTGGTTGAACCACCAGCCCTCTTGTCTCGTTTTTGTTTCTCTCCTTTTTTCCACACACTCGTTCCATTTAGCTCTCTTACTTTTTTAAGCAGGTAGCAGAACTAATCAGTCAATGCTGACCAGGAACGAAGGATGATGGTGAAAGGAGAGCAAGATGGAGGAAAAGAGAGCGGAGTGAGAGCAGAGCAGGAAAAGTTGGTCTTGTACCATCTATACTGGTATCGGCCCGGATATTCAGAAAGAACACATCCTGTGTATCCAAACATCGAGAAAATATGATACTTGACTTATAAGCTGATTTTTGTCAGCTAATGAGGGTTAATCTGGGTTGTAAATATGACCGAATTCCTTCTAGTAAAATCTCTCATGATTGTTGAAAAGACTTGAGTTAAGGAGACTGAACCCTGATTCATTTAATTAGATAGCAAACAGTAACTCTGCTTTTAAGGGATATCTCCGACATTTAAACTAATTAACTCTTTAAAAACAAACAAAAAAGATTAAAAAAAATATATATATAGTGATAATACAGATAAAAAAAATAATAATGATGATGGTGACAATAATGATAGTAAATTTAAAAACACCCGTTTGGTGGCTTCGGTATAAACATAAAATAAAGTTTTGTTGTCCCCAGTGTTGTATATAAAGTTTGTACAATAGGAATATATTTTGCGGCTATATTCAGAGTGCCGTGATGAGACCACTAGTTCTCCTCTGCTTTGTTATTCACTGCCGACAGTATTACCTCAACATGGGCAGGAACCGTTTATCAGCATGAAGCTGCTGAAAGGGCAGATTTTCTTTAGCTCAATAACCTACAGATAAGTTTTTATTTTTTAGTTCTCAAAGGACAAAGCACAGTGACACTAATGACCTCACATCTGCATGTGTTCATGTCATTGGTGGTTTAGAAGTTTATGGGTGAAAAGCTCTCTACTTCTTTTAAAAAGATGCACACGGACAGACTGTAGCATCATGTGGCAGTTGTGACAGCTGTGGTCTGTAACATTAACAGAATTCCCATGTTTTTATCTCATGGACACTTTATTGATATTTTGGATCTGACCAAAGGTCAGGTGGAGCAAAGTCCACCAAAGACAGTACATGTTCAGTTTATTCTCATTCTTTTATCTTTGCTGTATAAAATAACATATTTGATTGTAGGGGCACAATGTAAAATGATGCTAAATTATCACTGATCAAAAATAAACCTCAATAGAATCACACTTTCTTGAAAGTAAGTTGTTTGTTAGATATGTAGAAAATGACATTTATTTTACCTTTTAGCTTCTGTTTGTTATTCATGTACTGGAAAACTCAGAAACGGGCAACAAACAAAACAAAGAGTCATTTAATTACTTCATTATAAGTCTTATTTTTAAAGTTTAACATGAAGGCAGCTTTTGAAGAGCTCGTGAGCAAGCTGCAGTTTTGTTCTTTAGTTGACCTTTTAATGTAGCAGAGCTGAAGATAACTTTCCCCTCCTGTGTGTCACGTACATATCTGCTCGTAGGCGCACGCACACGACAAGCAGTCCCACCACGGCGGATTAATAAAGTGCAGCTTGTGCACTAAAGGGGGTGTCGCAGTGGGGCTAGGGCTGTGTTGTGGTCACTGGCAGCAGCGAGCTGCGGTGGTGGAAATGAGGCAGCAGGCAGATGTACAAAGATACAAGCCTTTGGTTTTAATTTAGTTCTTGGCCCTCCAGTGAGAATTTAAAATTAGTTTTCTGTTGCAAAGTGATAAACATCCAGGCTTACCTCATTCCATTTATAGCTGAAGATGAAGCGATACTGTTAAAAGCTGCAGGGAGTTCATGTAGGAGCAGTATTAGAGGATCCTTCATATGCTCACAATGTGAGGTTAAAATCAAATGTTGCTCCAAAGCAACAAAGGAAGTGAAACAGGCAATATGAACTGAATGAAGAATAAAGTTTCAGTTGATTGTCGGAGCTGAAGAAGCCTCGTGGAGACAGTTCCAGTAGCTGCCCAAGTGATAACCTCCCAATGGGACCGTTGACCTCCTGACTTCTGGGTTAAGTGTGAAGTCTTTTCAGTCAGACTTTGTTGCCGATGAGATGGAACATGCTGCTTTCTAACAGGGAGGATGTTTGGGTTTAGAAAGTCTTGCCGTGGAAATTTGATTCTCTGATTCCAGCTTTTTTTCCTGCTTTACATCAGCTACAATTAAATATGTTTTGAGGTTTTAGACTGCTCAGCTTGGGCTTTGAGTGATGATGATAGGCACATATCCCCAAAAAAAGATGCTGAATGATGAAATATGTTTATGGCCATGAAAAACACTCAAGATATTGTGTGTGTGTCTCATAAGAAGTCTGAATAAAAATGAGAACATTTGCACTTTTCTTTGGGCTGTTGGAAGTTTTGCGGGTGATTCATTTAAATTAGTTAACGTTTTACAAACCATGTGAGAACTGCATTGTGCATATAACCAGCAGACTAATGCTACACTCTCTGGTCTGGAATATCCTCACTTTGAGAAAATGACCTCTTACATCACAAATCAGCATGTTTTAGAAGTTGTATGAAAACTAACGGCTTAACTTTAGAAATATAACCTGCATAAAATAATGACCAAGCAAGTGTTGACCCAATCTCTTTTCATAGCCACAAGAAAAGAATTTCCTTTTGTTGTTCACTTCCTTCAAACAGCATGGGGTGAACATGGAGATAAGTCGGAAAAGGGAACAAAGATACAGATCGTCTCCTTGGGTTGGAAGGGAGGAGCAGAAGGATGACTGAAGATTGCTGTTGTTTTTCAAGATGAAAGTAAAAACTACTTTCTCTCCCTTAAGTGGGTTAAATTCTTGCTTAAAAGACAGACAGGGCAGAGGGAGGAGGGAAAGGAGGGAGAGATGACCACTGTGATTGGCAGGTTTCAAGATGCTCCATTGTTACCTCCAGTCAGCCCAAATATCTACTTTTCTTTCTGACTTTAAGCATAGACCTGGATGACAGGTGTCAGCATGGCCTCTGTGTACAGATGGTGACCTTTGAACTTTGAAGTGAACTGAGGATTTGGCTGTAGAGTAAAGTTCGAAGCGATTGCTGTCTACAGACAGGTGTTAAAGTAGACTGTTTTCCATGGTGATGGTTTGAACTACTTTAACTGGCGTTTTGGAACAAGGGATGATGTTTCTGGCTCTGTTTCTTAAATCAGGACTAAAACTCATGTGAATGCTAACTATAAATATCCTTTACATTCACTACTATTCACAAATGTTCAAATTTTCAGGATATTATGCTGTACCTTCATTTTCCCTGTCAGCATTTCTACTGCTGATAAAATGCTTAACCCACTGGTAGCGGATGTCCCATGGGCAGGACATGACAAATAAATGTGCAATTTACTCAGCCTCCCTTCCAAGTATCTACATGTTATACTCCTGAGATTTGAGCGACGTATACATTTCAGAGATTCAGTAATAACTTGTTTCAGACCAGTAAAATAGTAAAGTAGTTGGTCCACAACAAGTCTTTCATCCATGGAAAAAAGGTTTTAGGTGAAAAATGCAGGATATTAGGGGTCTTGTTAGTTTGGTTTTCTTTTTTTATAATGACCGACTCAAGCGTTGAACTTTTATACTATACTAATCGTGTTCACTTTAGTCCTCTGAGCCGACAACCTACATCGCTAGTTTTGAGCTGGATGGGCAGAACTGACACATTTTCCTAAAGCAATCGTCATCTTCAGTCCAGTAAGCTTGTCCTTGCATGTGGTTTTACCATTTCCATTTAAACCCAATTGACATCTAATTGTTACTCGAAACCAATATGTTACGCTTAGTTGAAATGCTCAAAAAGTCTTTGAAGAATGAGAAAATAAATCTTTAAATTTACTTGTATATTTAATGGAAGGGGGGATGAAGTCACTTGGTACATGATGGACTTTAATGCCTGAGTGTTAAACCCACAAGGTCTCCTCAAGACATATGAGCTGATTGAAACTGCAACTAAGCTGCAGCTGATATAAATAGAGGATTTCAAGGTTAATTGTCATAATGTTTGGTGTAGAGCACCAAGAAAGTTTAGTCTTGGCTCAACAAACTCTCAGAACATTTCTTTTGGTTGTATGTAGTTTCGGTACAAAACTCCCAAAACTGATAAATTCCTCTTACAGCCATATACCCGGATAAACCCAAGTCCAGCATAGTCCTATAACAGTATGGCCTACTAACAGAGGTACAGTTGAGTTTGTTTGTTTTTATTATTAATATGAATTGTTGACATGTTTTAATTATAGAACATGTTTATATTTGATGACCACTTTATTGAGACTAAACAAAGATCTTGTGGTGGATCAGTAAATGGATGGATGATTGATGATGGCGGTGGACATCTACAGAGTGCAGATGGACGGGTGCCAAACTGGCTGCTGCTCTTGATAAGAGTCCAATCCACTTTCCCTGCTTTTAGCGACCTCTGACCTCTGGGCTGTCAAATTGAGATGGAGATGGACAGCTTAGAGAGCTGTGAGAGAGGTGAATGCTGGGAGTTGATGGAAGGGGCTACTGGGGCGTAAAGAGGAGTGAAGGTATGTGAGAGAAGAAGAAAAGTTTGAGAATGTTACTTATTCAGGTCTCTTTTTTTTTTATCAATTTTCTCCTCCCGTGTAAAGATGGATGATCTCAGGTTCACTGCTCTTGGTCGCAGATTTTTTACTTCATAGCAGAAAGATTACATAATCAAAACCGCCGTCTGTGTGTGTGCAGAGTGTAAACATGATGAATTCTGGGTGACCCTAACGTTTGGCCATTAGGAATGGGAACATAGCAATTCCCCAATGGTCCCAAACAAATAAATCCTGCCTACAGCCGGAATAACCATTAACAACTCTGCTAAATGCCGAGAGAGGAGAAAGGAGAGGAGGGGATGAAGCAGTACGAATGGAGGAGGAGGTGAAAAGGAGTAAGAAGTACAGTGGACATTTAGATAATGAGGAGGCGAGGGGGGGAGTGAAATGAGGGAAAGAAAGCATTGAGAAGGGAGAAAGAATAAAAATGTTTTGAAGAAAGGAGGAAAAGAACAGGGATGAGGAGAGCTCATGGATCGGGGAGGCAGAAGAAAAAGGAGGGAGGAAAACAAAGATCACATGATTGAAAGTAAAAAGATTAAGATGGGTAAAAAAGAGGAGAAATTAAAGAAAACAAACAAGAAATGTGAGGGTAACATCACTTTGTTTTTCTGCTCGTCCCGCTGGAAGTATAAAAGGAAGCAATAATCTGTGTGTGTGTGTGTGTGTGTGTGTGGAGACAGGAGCGATAGCGCGAGGGAGGCCATGGCGAGGTGAGAGAGGCGGAGCGAGACGGAGAAAAAGTTCAGCGAGAGGTGAAGAAAGAGACCTGCCGTTTTCTGTGTGTGTGTGGGGTGAATGGAGGGTCAGGTGTGTGTGTGTGTTTGCCAGGAGGACCTGCTGGCTCGCGTGCGGCTCATTTTTTTGGAAAGCCCACGCTCACCCTTTTTTTTTTTTTCCTTTTCCATTTTCATCGGTCTTATCTGCGTCTCCTCCTCCTGTCCTCCCATTTTGTTGGACTTCTCCTACTGTTTATGTCCTCCACCTTCCTCTGTCACTGAGCTTGTTTACATGGCACAAGGAGGAAAAGAAAATGTTATTCTGACCAAAAACAGATTCTTAAAAGCAGGTAAACATGTTTGTCCAACAGAAATTGGAGGAAATCACACGAAAAAGCTCCAATAAGCTGGAAAGTTGGAGCATTTTGAAGCATGTATTAAACTTATTAAACACAGCTGAAGTGCCAGTAAAGCTGCTTTTATTTACACATCTTTATTTTTGTTAAGACTGTTAAACATATCAGAAACTTACTGAAAAGCAGCTAGTTACCACTCTGATAACTTGTGGTCCCATAAAGCAACACAACTAAACTTTTGTGTCCTCTAATTCGGCATCCATCTTGCATCCTGTCTCTTCTCTGAGCTCTTTCCTGCTAGAAAAAGTCAGCCTGATGTTTCCTCTGGCCTCTTACTTTCTCTCTCTTCTGTTAATGTCCGCTGAATCAGTCACAGTTTGTGTTGATGTCTAGTTGTTTGCATGTGATGTGGTGCCGTTAAGTGAAATGCAGCTGTTGTGATGCTCCAGGCTGGGAAAAAGTCGTTAGAAGGGGTTCCTCAGCCTGGATGCAGCAGGGCGGTGACAGATCCAGGAATATGCATAATGAATGTCAATGTAGCATCAAAATGAGCGAAAGCCCCATTCAAGCAGCTGAAAATGTTGTCTGTGAATTTGGCTCCACTTTCATGTAGGATGACCTGCATAGAAAGTTAGAAGAAATGTCTAGAAGCAGCGAACTTTGGTGAATAACTCGATTCAGGTCAGCATGTAATCCGCACCCTTGCTCTCTTTGTACACTAAAAATGTAAATCCTATCAACTAAATTTCACCCAAAGATCCCCTTGTCCCATTTGTTTTTTTCCTTTCTTCTGTTTTATTTTCATCCTTTTCTCCATCTTTTTCTTGCTTCTCCATACATCAAGTTTCCATAAATGTTAGTGCTGGTCTATAAGCAGAGAAGAAATTCTGGATTTAGCTGTTATTTACACGATTATGACCTAAAGTTTAATCTTACACTTCTGAAAGACACTTTAAACTGCGTGGGTCATATGAGCAGAAGTAAGACGACAGAATTGCAGGCTTAGATGTCAGGCAGATTTAACTTTATCAGGACAAGGATCCTGGTGAGACATTTATGATGTTTCAACAGTTCAAAAGTTTCAACGGATTGTAGTTTAAGCAAAGATCACACCCAAGACTTTTAATGTCGTCCAGTCATTGTGTTGCTCACAGTGCCTGGTCCTGTGTCCTGTGACCTGGTGTTTTGTGGCTGTAGCGTCTCCTCCAAAACATTTAGAAAGCTACATATATAATGAGAGACTGGCAGGTGTCAGCACACCTTATGAACCATGTCTTCAGGGTGTTGAGAAAAAGAAATTGATGACCACCATTCAGCGTCGGATTTGCCTCTTTACAGAGTGAAAACTGGACACAAATCTTGCAGTGTGGAACAGTCTTGAACATATGTGCAAATCAGTAGACTCTTATACCCTGTTTCCACAGGGCTTTAGTTTACTCAGTAATCATTAGTGACCAGTTAATGATTTTTTTTTTTTTTTTAAATCCTTAGGAACACATTATTTTTCATAATGATGGTTTGATAAAAGACTAGATGCTGGGTGTTAAATCTATGAAAGCTTTAGAAAATCCCAAGTGTGTCCTCCAGCAGTGACTGTTACCTTCTGGCTTTGATAAATCTTCAGGCAGATGACAGTGATCACTTATAATGTAAAATGTGGAAAAAAGGATTGACGGATGAATTGTTGAATATGAAAACTGGATGATGATGCTGCCACACACGTGTCTATTTGCTGGTAGAAAGACTTTACATTAAACTGTTCTCAGGTACAGAGTGTAGTTGCTTGATTCTTTCATCATGCTGATAAAGGTTTTTAGTTGATCAGTTTTAAAAAGGGAGAAGGAAAAGGAGGGAGATGTACTGATTGTGAGTCCAGAGTAAAGACAGCAATCACCCTCAGATAACATGAAAATCTCTTGGATCTCAGCTGCCGGCTTATCTGTCTATATGTGGTATGTGTGTTAGCCTTCTTTCCGCTTATGAGTGTGTGTGTTAACACAGCTCTACAGGGTCGCTTCCTTTAATACAACAGCTGTAGGACAGGCCTCTATTTGGCCAACTTATACCTCATCTTTTTTCCTCAAAAACACCCATTTTAGTCTCATTGCAAAACAAAGTTTTCAACAGGCAAATAACATTCTGTCTGGCAAGACACTTCTTATGGTTCAGTACAAGTTCATGTAATTAGCACCAGCAACAATGTCGTCTCAATAGTCTAAACAATTATTAGATGTAACCCGGAGCAACAAGGACAAGAAAAAAACTCCCTTTTACAGTAAATCAGATAAATAGATGGATAGATGCAAGTTTCCTGAGCTCAGCTTCCAAAATAAAATGTGTGCCAAGCTTGTAAGATCATTCCTGAAAAGACTTTAGGCTTTCAATTCTAGAAAAGAAGCTTGGACCAAGAAGTAGGTGATAGGTCTAAATACTTCTGTTGATTAGGTTGTTCAGTCTTGTATTTGATGAAATTGTCAAACACTCCAAAAGTTAGATTTTGCTTTGAGATTTGTGTGTGCTAACAAGGAAAAATAGATTGTACGTTAAAAACTGAAACAGGTTGTAGGACAGTGTGTAGTGACTGCTAACACACATCCTCATGTTTCTGTATCTCATAAATAGTTTTTTTTTCTTCTCATAACCTTGTATATACCTGTTTGTGCGCACAAGCAGCATTCCTGTTTGTTCTTGTTTATACCGAAGGATTATCAGGTCAAACCTCGGCCACACAAGGGGTGAACCTGAGGACAGAGAGGCGATCGTGGCAGTGTAAGAACAAGAGTGGGAGGATGGTAAGGAGGAGACGAAAACAGTGATAGTGGGAGGTGGATGAAGAAGGGAGGAAAGCAAGGAAGGAAAGGAGGGGAGGAAGAACGTCTGCTTCCATGTGAAACCTGATTGAACTGAATGGAGAAAATATTTCGGACACTTCCTTTTTTCAGGAATAACTTAATAGTAGTCATTACCTCCTTACTTCGATTTAAACCAGCTGGTGTGTCTTAAAGATTTCTTGTCTCCAGGGCTTAAAATATTCCGGCATCGTGCCGGATCTCCGGCTTTTCACTATGATTCAGAAAAAAAAAAAAAAAAACTGTTAACTATGGGTATAGTGGTTGAGGATCTGAATTGTAGAAAATGAATTGAACAATGTTAAAGTCGGAAAATACCGTATTCATCTTCGAAAATAAGCAGAACTTGCTGCATATGTTTTCAGTGTTCAGCAAATAGTGACAATATACCACACTTCGTTTTCTCCACCGAGTTAACCTGTAGCGTGAACGTTATCTCTGAGTGGTCTTGAACGCAGCATCCAAGCTGATGGTTGTTTCACCAAAATCAGATTTTTAAAAAAATGGAGAGTCAATTCATGAAGCCAGGGGAAGACGTCCTAACCGACAACGGCCTTAGAACCAAATGGCGCTGGGCATGGATAGAAGAAGGCGTGGAGTGGATGCAAGGAAGTAGATGGCCATTCATCTGTAAAATATGTCTCACATGAACAAACTGTAGCCATTTTAACAAACATTTTTTGTTTTATTGTTAATTACAGGGCCCATGATCAGCTATTAGTATGTTAAAACGATTATTCTGAGACCAAATTCCACTTTAAAAGAATAAGATGTGGGTGTAAGGTACTACTTGGCCAGTAATGTGCACAGTATAACTCTTGATTGATATCAGACCACTTTAATGTAGATTCTACATTTTATTAACAAGAAATGTACTCTAATAAATAAAATAAGTCATGAACATCAGTGAAAATTAAACTGTTTATTGTATTTTCTATAACCTAATTTGATATGATTTTGAACAAAAACAATGGAAATGTTGCAATTTAAAATTAAAACGTTACCTAAAGTTCACTGTTGCTCTGTAACTGTTTTTTTTTTGTATATATTGCCCTTTACTAAATTAAATGCTTGCTAAATGAATAATTTAAATTATTATTATTTCACATGTATGTATTATAACATTATTACCGTTTAAACTGTAGGTCATCTTATGCCCTGCCAAGCACAATGGCAAAAAGTTGTTTGCCTATAGTTTGTATGCATCCGATCCACTGCACCTCCACTCCCAGGAAAAAAGTTCTCAGGATTTTTTTTTTTTACTTAAAGCCCTGCGTTTCCTAAAACGATGTTTCTCAGCTCCAGTCCTTGAGTACCACTGCCCTGCATGTTTTAGATGTTTCCCCACTTTAACAACTGGTTGTAATGAATGACTCGTTAACAGACTTGCATAGAACTTGATGAGGAGGTCCATTATTCTGAAGTAGGTGTGTTGGATTAGGAAAACATCTAAAACCTGCAGGACAGGGACCCTTGAGGACCATAGTTGAGACACTGTCTTAAATTGGAATGTTTTTATAAATGTTGGGTAACTACATGATTTAAGCACATTTCTTGTTCGGTTCTGTGGGTGTTCAGCTATTTCCCTAGCTTGTGTGGAGTCGAGCAGGATTACAGGACTGTCTCAGAAAATTAGAATATTGTGAAAAAGTTCTTTATTTCCTGTAATGCAATTAAAAAACATGA
>JBAFTA010000006.1:7026492-7053018 GCA_036919975.1 Melanotaenia parkinsoni | reverse complement strand
GTACTGAATCCAGAATGTATGACATTTCATGTTTTTTAATTGCATTACAGGAAATAAAGAACTTTTTCACAATATTCAAATTTTCTGAGACAGTCCTGTATGTGAAAGGAAACTTCCACCAAAATCTTCACATATATTCTACTGTAAGAAAAAGCTGATTAGATTTTCATGTTATTTCGTTGTTGGCAACTAAAATGATTCAGTTTTAGTTTAAATTAATTATGTTACCCTGTGGGTTGAACTTTCATCTAGAAAAACACAACTTTTAAAGGTCTGCTGTCTTCTTTAGTAGCTCATTTCCAATGCTGTTTTTCATTTGCATTAAGATCACCACCAAGATCTTCTTTTGTGTGTGTGTGGGTGTGTGTGTGTGTGGGTGGATGTGTGGAATAAGTTTCCAATCAACATCTAATCAACATTTTAATAATTATAATTTCTCTCACACAAAGAAATCACTCCTAGCAACTACTGGGGGTCCCATGACTCCATAATATAACTGGCAAAAAACACCAGGATTTTCTGCCCCTGCCTACAATAATAATGTAGTTTAAAAGAAAAAAAAATAGCTATTTTTCTTTCAAACAAAAATTCTTGGTTTTAACTACAATGTCAAATAAAAAAATATGTAGTTTTAATGGAAGTCAATGGGGGCCGTTTTGACTTAAGATGCTACATAAAATATATCCATGATATTGAATACATTTTGTTGCTAATATTAAAATATTCACACTGGCATTGAAAGGGTTAAAATCCTAAAATGATTGAATGTTTGGTAGTTTTGAGCAGGTCGGAAGTTGTTTAAATAATTTATGGAAAAAAGGTGAAACAATATTGATGTATGACGATTTTATAGTAGTTTTTGTGCATGGACATTTTTGGACACGAAGGTCAACAGCGGGTACTAAATTTGAGGAGGGCACAAGGGTTGAGAAAACCAGACTAAGCTGTAGCAGTGCGCCCAGCACAAACTGGAAACTTAGAAACTACACTTTACTGCAAATGCAATAAAGGAAGTAAGACACCAGTGTAGCACCACCTGTTTAAGCTTCTCCATGTAGAGGCGTTATATCCTGCTGATCTGATGCTGACATGGACCGATGTGAGCATTTGACCTGTTGTTAACAACTGAAACTGTAAGGACTTTAATGTTTTTATTTCATGAGCTGTCTAATCTTACTTAAATATTCCAGGTGATAACACCTGATTCCTAGTAGTCCATTATAACTCTAATCATCATTCGACCAGGTGTTTCTATACATTTTTCATGTTATAGAAAAGTTTAAGTGTTCACTTGTTGGTCAGACTGAAGCTTCGTAGTGTTAAAACCTAACGAGTGCTTCCCAGTAATTTGTCAGATTTTTATTTATTTATTTTTTTTAAACCATGTTGGTTTTTTGTGGTTACATCAGCCCTCTTATGTTCTCCTCTGTCTGTTTCCTGTTTTCCTGATGAGGCACCTTCATCGCCTAACACTAGTCCATCCCATCTCCCCCTCTTATCTATCCCCCTCTATCTTCTCTATCTTCCTCTGCCCTGCTGTTACCCTCCGCCTCTCATTCGTGTTCTGTTCCTCTATCTGTGTCTGTTTCTATCATTACTCTAATTTTCTTCGTCTTCCCCACATGTGGTTTTGCTCTCCATCCCTCTCTGCTCCTCCTCCTCCTCTTCTCTCATCCTTCACTCACATATGGTTTCTTTCTCTAGATTTGTGTGTTTGGTGTTACCCAGAGTTCACTGGGGCTCCCTGCTAACACGTGTGTGTGTTTAACAGACGGCGGTGTGTGTATGTCTGCAGGCTTACGGGTTTGCCTGCCAGGGCCTGTTGCTCTGTGTGTTTGGTAGAGTTCAGCAGGGCAGCAGCAGGTTATGCAACACTGTGAAATGTGGGTCATTTAGAAGAAGATGACACCTATCACTGACTTTTTTTTTCCCAATTCTTGTATATTTGTAGCATTCTTACATTCAGGGAAATAAATACAAACTGAGCAAACCATTAGCTTCTTGGAGATCAAGAAATTGATAATCTTTGGAGGTCAGGACTGAGTCACACCAGCTACACTGAGTGTAAATCCAGTACTAAGTCTGTTTGTATAGTCCTCCCTAAGTTCTTAGAAAGATTAAGACTACTTTAGTTTTGCATTGTTCATTTACCACTGACAATGCACAATTTATTTAACCCATGACTAGAAGGTCACCAAAGGAGCACATCTCACCAACGCTGCTTCCCTGTTTTAAAGCAAGTGATGCAGGTCTGACCATGTTTCAGCTTTGCATCAACCTTCATGTCCTGTGGGAACCAACAGATAGCTGCAGTGGTTACATTTTGCTTCCAGTCTTTAATTTTGGAAGACAATGTGAAAATCTGAGAGGGGAAAAGAAGGAAAAAAATAAACTATATCTTAAAAAACACCAGTAGAAGTTCCCAGTTAGGAAATGAACCATCACTAATGTCAATATTAGAAGAGACATAGTTCTAATGCTGGCTGATGCTGACCTAATCTAGTTCAGATATATGGTCTGCTAAGAAGACTTGATTTAATCAGTCTGGCTGCATCATCAAAACAGTTAAAAGCCAGAATACCTGAAAGAAATAACAGCTTCACGGGGCAAATACATGTTTGCATTACCTAGACAGTAGACGTCTGGTTTTATTTACATAAACAATTTAACCACATAAAGTAACTTTCAGAGATATTTAAATGTAGGAAATGTCTAACAGTTACACTGAACATAGTTTTTGGCTAACACTGTTAGCATAACATTCAGGTGTGTTCGGGAGGTAATCTTAAATTGAAAATAAGAGCGATAACAGTCAAGTATATTCAGTTTTTCACTTTGCTCTCATGTCTGCATGTGTGTTAGCCAGCCAGTGTTTTGCAAGCTAATGTTAGCTCTTTCTTTTTCTTCTACTTTTCTTTTTACCAACCTTTTCCACAAACCTCCAGATTTCTCACCATGAGAAGTTGCTGCATAGACATCTTCCTGCTTTGTCATTACGTGTTAGCAGTCTAAGTCAACAGCTACAGTCTTAAACTAATCTCTCTAAATCTCTCCCAGTTACTGGAACTGTTCACCCAGTGGGACTGGTCCACCTACCTTGCTGATTACGGGAAACCCACCTGCAAATACCTGAGAGTCAACCCACACACTGCACTGGCCCTTCTGGAGAAGTGAGTACTCATTACTCTGTATTAATTACTCTGGTTTCATTTCTTTACTTCCTTCTTTCCACTTTATCTGGACAATCAGTAAAAGAGCTGATGGTTGCAGCTTTTTAAATATGAAGGTTTGCTGATTTGTTTCTCTTTTTTTTTTCCTCTGATTTATATTCTTGTTAACTAAACAAGTTGTGGAGTGTTTGTCAGACAAAACTATTCTCAATCATCCAATTCTCTGATCAAATGCAAACAAATCTTCAACTCGGCTGCTTTCTTCTGTCTCCTGTCCTTCCTCTTCATCATGTTTTGACAGGTTATTTAAACCGTGAGTATGGTCTGCGTGTGTCTGTGTAGTGTTTCAGGCATGTATGAAGCCTACTAAACGGTCTGTTTTAGTGTGTGAAATCGCATCTGAGGGATATGTAATTACACAACCTGAACACAAGCAAAAAATAAATCTATGTAGTGATGATACTGATATTATCGCCATAACAACACCCTCATCTGTCTGTATCTTGTTCCATCCGTGATGATGGAGCCTGAGCTGATATGAAAATAATGACAATAACCACATCCTCACACACACGACTTGCATGAAAACTGAAGATTGTAATCTGAGTTTGTAGTTTTCACATAGATTTGTGCTCAAACACAGTATCAAATAGCAAACAAATGTTTGAGACTTAATATGCAAACAGTTCTCTTATCTCTTATTAGTTGGTACAGAAACATTTCTCATGTTCATCCATGATGCATGGTGGCTTTCCTGTGGCCACAAGGAAGCCTGCAGGGGCTTATATGGGTTCAGTGGGCTCCTAAACCTCCTGGAGGCTGAGAGCAGTTTCAGTATTTTGTCATAAATTACCACACATTAGGGCTGGGCAATATCTCGAGACTTTAAATTGTGAGGCTTAACGGCCTCTTCAACCAAAATAATATCTTTAAGAAGAAGATATTTTCCTACTCAGCTCAGAAATTTTATACATCCACCACATGATTAGACTCGTCCCCCTGGAAAACATGAGGGGGGTAAAATGGAAAACACTGACTCTGGAAGAAAATAAAATAGATTTCAATTGACCCTAAAAGTGTATATGGATGTGAGAGAGAACCTTACAGCCTGGCTGGTAAGGTGCCTTTTTGTTTGAATGAAAATAAAAATAGAGATGTGTTTTATTATTTAGCCCAAAAATAGTGAGATATGATTTGTGATCCATATCACCTACCCCTGCTGCACGAAGCTTTTCTTCTTTAACAGGTGACTGTAGCAGAGGTGTGTGCTGAGCATGCTCCTGATGTGTGTGTGGATACGCATCACTTTACCTAACATTCAAACACTTGTATTCCTCTTTATCCTATTAATCTCCTGTTTTTCTACCCCTCCTCCCTCCATCCCTTTTTTTTTTTTTGCCTTCAGGATGAAGGAGACAAGCAGGAAGAACAACGTCTTCGCCCAGTTCAGGAAGATGGACAGGGACAGGCAGAAACTCATCGACACTGTTATCAAACAGCTTCGCAACCTCATCGCGCAGCACCATACCTAAAGTGAGCCACGTCATTGGTCATAGAGCCCGAAGCCACCATCCAGCCTGTAGCCTACTGGCTACTTCCTGGCTGGGGTCAAGCCTTAAAAAAGGAAAAAAATTAAAAAAAAAAAAAGAAAGCCCTGAAACTGTCTGTTGTCTACTGGACATCCACTCCAAAAGAAGCTGTTACAGATCCTACTATAATCTTAACATTTAGATCCAGCTAACGGGATCCTAGTGTATCCGGCTTTCCTTAATTAGTTCCCAACTAGCCTGATGTCACCTCCGTATTACCAGCTGTTGTATAGGATCCTTCAGATACCGTTTACTCTCGTATGCCCTGCTGTTTTATGATGTAACTGAGCCCTTTTTGTTAGACAGAAAACAGCTTTTGGTGAGCCAATTTAAAGATTGTCTCCTTCACCGTGAGAGCACAGGAAGATCTGAATGTACGAATTTGGTAGGGATTAAATAAAAAAAACAATATAATCAGTTTCACACTTTAACTTGAACTAATCTTGTTCTTAAAGGCAACTTTGATGTGTCAAGTTTCTGACTGGAAAGCTTGATCGTAGAATTAAACTACGGTGATATGATTAACCACAACATTATACTAAAAACTGTGTGTTCTGCTCTTAAACCACATCCCCCTGTTCATCCATCTAGCCAGAATGAAATCTGCCAGTAGCTTAAAATCTTACTGGATGTGGTCAGGCTCGACACAGAATGGCACCAACGCAGGTTCATTGTGGATAAAAGTTTCTTCCGTATATGACGCACAAGGGTCTAAGACAGCATTTAGCATAAAGTCAAGTTTTTGTGCCATTAATGCAATTTTCTGACTGAATTGTCCAGTTAAGAAGCCCGTCCTGATCCAACTTTTATAGTCTTCCATGTCGCTTTCCAGCCCAACCCTGGCACGACAGAACGTGCTGAATGTATATCAGAGGGATTAGTCTTCCATTAAACAATATGTCCGACAAGCATTGAAATCAAGCAAAAAGTAAATAACTGTGACAGATGGACACAATCTTACTGCACCGTCTTCAAACAACAAAGGGAGGATGTTGACACAATATGGCAACGCACTGCTTTTCTCAAGAGATTCGTAAACAGGGTTGTATGGGGTAAAAATTTAGAGAACGCTCCTAGTTTGAGGTCTGTCATGAAAGCTGGGGACACATCCTCTAAATGTGTTTAAGCTGCAACCTTAGAAATATTTACACCTGTTTACCTTGTTTTCAGAAATTCCTTTTTGAGACCTGAAGAAGTTAAAAATCTTTCTCCAAAGCCACCATGACGTTATTTCCTGTCACATAACATGGTGGGCTGGTATTGGCTCAACTTGTGGGATATTAGTTCTGGCCCAAATTCATATTTTAACACAGTGAAGACCCCAAACTCCTTATTTATTTTGACTTTGAAGTAAGCCTTAGCCAAGCTTAGTTTACTGGTATAAAGTGCTGCCTGAACACTTTATAACAAGTTGACGAAATATTTCTAAACTGGTCTTCTTCAGTTTTGGCAGCAAAACTCCATTTTGCTGCTGATGTCGTTTCTCCAAGCTGGGAGCGTTGCCTCGACAGAAGATTATATGCAGGCTACACATGTAAAAGCTGACTTAACAGAAAACTTCATAAACAACCTGCAAATACTTGAATCGGCGCCGCTGCTCCGTTTGCAGTTTTACTCCTTCAGCTAAACACCTGGAAGCACAAGTGAGTGTCTGAGACAGAAGGGGGAATGTTATACAAACATGGCAACCCTTTTCCCACTTTTTCAGGAAAAACTTGATTTGAATGCCTGAGCATTTTCTACCCATTAACTGGGTCTTAAATAAGGGGATAATCCTCCAACCTGGCAACCGAGATGAAATGTATAGTTCTTTGTTCGCTCGCTTCATCAGAAAGAGACTAATTTGTATAGAAACTATTGTACTAATGCCAAGCACACATAGTCCTCCGTCTTCCATTTTGCCAAGCTGTGTGTGCAGTGTGGCATTTTTCACACACATTTAATTAACTGAAGCACAACATGTAGTTTCACACTAGAAATTTTCTCAAACTTTTTTTTTTTTTTTTTTTTTCTTGAACTTGGGTGCAATAATAGTAAAGTGCAGTGAGGTGTTGGGGTCGTTACACAGAGCTTCATAAAGGGATTCAAACCTGCAGCGTGTCCAAAGGGAAATTTAAGTCTTCCTCTCTGGTCCAGAAGAGAGAACATTGGTTTAGTCATCATGTTTATGACTGAGCGTCATCGCAAGTTTGTGTTTAAATGTATATTTTTCAACCATCTTCTTTTTTTTTATATGTTAAAGGGAACATGGCCGTTGCTAATGAATGTGCCTTTGCTGTACTTTTTTTTTGCCAATGAAGCAGCAGCATTGTGGTGTTTGGACTCCGATAACTGAACATTTACACTCAAGTAAGGAGACAAAAAAATGTCTACATAAAGCTCAAGGCTAACTTGATGACTTTCTTACAGAGCTTGGAGCTTCCAGAGCTTTTTCTTCTTTTTTTGCCACACTTTTTTGCAGTTTTCATTATATATAGCAGGGATCACAACTGTCCTGCAGGTATTTGATGTGTCCCTGTAGCAACATACCTGATTCAAAACTCGACAACAAGCTGTTAGAGGTCTAGTTTACTTGAATCAGGTGTGTTGCAGTAGAGAAACACTGAATACCTCCCGGCCCTTGGTGATCCCTGATAAAAAAGTGTCTGATGCTGCCTACTTGGTCACTGATGTCATCACTTTGAGTCATGATGTTTTAAATACTCCACCTGCACATCTCGTTTTTCTTGTCAGTGTCGCTCAATTTGAGACTTCACTCTTGTAGCAAGAGACTTGACGCTCTTCATTGGTCCAGCCCGTCTACCAGGGCCGAGTCCTTACTCTGCAGATGCTGCAGCTGCATTTTTTTTTTTTTTGTAAAGCAGAATTTGCTGAGACAGAAGCACTGTACACGCTATTGTATTAAACCACTAATGAATGAAATCGAATACTAATTAAGTTGTGAAAAAAAAATGCCAACAGAGGAATATGAAATAAATGGAAAACTGTTGAACCCATTGTTGACGTTTCTTCTGTGATTTTAAGTTACACGACTCATCTTTCGTTGTCATAACTAAATAGTCAGAGCTCTCATTAACTAGAAGATTATAACAAAGTACTGTTTTATCATATCTGTCTTGTGAATTAAAAGTCTGGATATACAGGAAAACTAAAAAAAAATGCTAAACTTATATATGCAAATTGAGGTATTAAAATAATTTATTTGTTCGAATTGTGATGATTATGGCTTACAGCTTATGAAAACCCAAAAAAACAATATCTCAGAAAGTTAGAATTGTGTGAAAAGGTTCTATGTTACACCGGATGTGTGTGTGCCACCTTCCGGCTGCGCTGTGGTTTGGTTTCAACCTCGGTGGCAGGTCTGTCCACACGAGGAGCGCCTGTACAAACCGCCTAGCTTGATCCATGATATCACAAGATCTTGTGATTCTCCACTTCCATGATAAACGTCTCATTGTCCATGATGAAAAATAATAAACACTTATGGGCTCCACACATGGGAGGCAACATCATTCCTTCTCCATCATTTTCTATAGAACTTGCGTAATGAGGCGAAAATCGCTGCCCTCCTCTAGCCAAGCAACAGACGACTTTCCTGCATGTGAAATGTTACGCTCATTCACGTGGACGGGCACACGGGTGCTTGTGACGCAACGCAACTTTCCCATACTTTACAATACTTCACACAAATATTATAAAGACGTAAATAAAAAGGCAGTTGCATGACGGGGAATTTGTCCAAACGTAGGTCCCTAATTTATCTGGCTCAGCCTCTTAGGTCCTCCATCAAATGATGATATTCACCATGCTGTTTCCTTGTTTGTGAAGTAGGATGAACCCTGGGTTGTCTTTTTCCTTTTGAACAATAGAGTCAACAGCAAGGTTTTTGTCAATTTGAGCAAAATCTTCTGACTCTTCATGCTGCTAGTATCATAACCAAACAAATTTCTTAGAGAAAAGCGATCTGAAAGCATGATGCGCGGCGCTGCTGCAGTTGCTGCTGTTTGTCGCGTCCCATGTGTTCGGGTTCACCTGAGTGGCGACGAGTTTTGCCTGTCGCTGTCGTTTGTCGCCTCCTGTGTGTCGAGACCATTCGATGCCCTGAACACTTAGACATAATGTTTACATGGTTCAGCGGGTGCAAATCTGCATAGTGCATTTATTTAGAAAACTACTGGATGCTTTTACACTGCTTCCGTGTCTGATTTCCTGTCTGTCCCTTTCTGAACTGCTGAGTTTGACGTGTTCTGGATGTGTGGTCGGTCAAAAATAGACTCTATGTAGACTATAAATAGAAACTCGCTTCTGAGACGCACTGCAACACGTCCAGTGTGAACCAAACCATTGATTAAAATGTCTGCGAATAGCTGTGGAGACCGCGGTGCACATGCACCCGGTGGAAATTGGGGGTAAGTGCCACACTAATCAGCTAATTATCCAAAACACCTTCAAAGGACTCCTGAGCATTTAAATGGTCTCTCAGTCTAATGCAGTAGAAATCCCAATCATGGGGAAAGTTGCTGAACTGACAGTTGTGCAGAAAATCATCATTGACACCCTCCACAAGAAAGGAAAGCCTTAAAAGGTCATTACAAAAGAAGTTGGATACTCTCAAAGTGCTGCATCAACGCACATCAATACAAAATTGGGTGGAAGGGAAAAAGGTGGAACAACCAGCAGGGATGACCACAGCCTGGAGAGGATCGTCAAGAGATGGGTCTTTAAAAAATGTGGGGATGCTTCATAAGGCTTCATAAGGAGTTAGCGCTTTGAGAGCCACCGGACAAATGGATACTGTACATGGGCTTCAAATGTCGCATTTCTCACAGCAGCATCTTACCATCTTACCTGGGCTAAAAAAAGAGAACTGGTCTGCTGAACAGTGGTCCAGAGGGCTCTTTTCTGATGAGAGCAAATGCTGCATCTCATTTGGAAATTAAGGTTGCAGCGACTAGGGGAAGAATGGAGAGGAAATAATCTAAGACACTTAAAGTGCAGCATGAAGGGCATCCTGGTCTTTAATTATATATATATATAATTTTTTGTTTCACCTGTAGCGCTACAATGGTGTGGGGATGCACATCTTTCATTTCTAAGGTTTTACATGTGAATGAAACTGGCAGTTTGCTGGTCAGGAGCATTCAGTGTGTGTGATAACACAATACCTAATAAGAAAGACATCAGCAAGCATCGTACAGAAAGAACGGCCCATTAATCTGAAGGGCTATAAGACCATTTCTGACCTTTTTGGAGTTCATTATTCTACAGAGAACGATTATTCCCGTGTAGAAAACATTCAAAGATGGCTGGCAATCTCCACAACGGAGGACGTCCCAGCAAGTTTGCTACAAGGTTAGACTGAAATGCTCAGAACTCAAACTCTACAGGCCTCAGTCTGCATATAAAAGTGGATGACAGTAAAAAGACTGAATAGATATGATTTGTTTGGAAGGGTTGCAGGAGAGTCTCTAGAAAGAACATGGCAGCACAGCTTAGGTTTGCAAAGTTAGATCTGAAGAAAGCACAAGACTTCTGGAGTAATGTCCTTTGGATAAATGAGAGCCAAGTTCATATCTACAGTGAAGCGTGGGGGTTGTAAGTATTCTGCAGGCAAAGCCATCTGTCTAACAGCTCAAACTTGGCTGAAGTCATGATGCCAAACACAGTAGCACATCTACAACAGAATGAAAAAGAAAAGACTAAATACTTCATTTTTCACATAGCTAAATAAATACTGACAGTGCGATATGTCATGACTTCACCACAAGAAGGAAAGGAAAGGGATGCTAACATACAGCTTGACTCCTCTCCTTCCTGTGACCAGAACCGTGATTAATAAGAATATAATCTGTGTGTTTTAAAGCTTTATGAGGAGGGTGTGTGTGTGATTCTAAAGCAACACAAACTCCGAAGACTCCAGTTTGTCTCATCTTATTACGAGTGTGTGTTCTCTCGCTGGTTGACAGATGAAACTTTTAGATGTCTCATAAAAACCTCCCTATCTGTCCACCTCTTCCGACCTTCCTATGTCCTCTGCAGTTTGGAACTTTTTCTTAGAAAGCTTCATCCATATAAGGCCTTATTTATTTGTTCTGCTTTCTGAGACTTCGAACCCTCCCTAACTAAGAAAATTAAATGAAAGTTGCAGATTTGGAGATGATTCATTCAGCCGTCAGCTTCTAGTAAATAGCTGACTCTACGAATATTAGTTCTTAGTTTTGTTTCCTCCCTGAAACTTTGAGTCAGTGACGGATAATGAAGTTTTAATGCAATAACTTTACACAGTTATTCAGCTGATTAGGCATTAAATCTGTTTGACATAAAAACTTTGTATTTAACGGCATTGTGAAATACAAATTTTCATTTCCAAACCGATTGAGAATTTTCATTCCTGAGACCAAGAAACATAAATCCATGCATTATACACCCCAGGAAGTGATGCAACTCTCTAACTTTCAGGTAAATAGATGCTCTTTTGCAGCATTATCCTGGAAGCTGCAGTAGAAACGCAGAGCTGGCTGCAGTAGGACTGCAGACGATTCATCTCAAGCAGGGCTCTTAACTCTCACACATTAAAGCTTGTTCACAAACTCACATGCTGCACAAACTGTTTCTCACACTGAGAAATCTTAGGACACGGCCCAAAAAGTGCAGCACAGAAATTTTTAAACTGGAAAATTTTCCTCTGGAGTTGGAACGTGACATAGACACCAGCCTATCTCAAACTGGGGGTTGCCAGATCACTGCAAAAAAATGTAAAGATTTATATTAGGGCTGTCAAAATTAATGCGTTAATGCAAAAACATTCATCTGTGGAGTCCATTCTTAAACTGTACTAAACAGCTCAGATATCATATTTGAGGTCCATATTTTCCTGTATTACCAGTTAGTAGACTGGTAATACACTTTTAGCTGTTTCTCCACATGATTTTGGTCTGCATGTTGGGATTGGTGCTTCCTAGTGTGCAAAGATCTTCTGTCTTGTACATTTATATCTCATGCTTCTTATCAAGAAGATGTTATAAAAATTGTTTTGTTTTTTTGTTTTCATTTCAAATATTAGGTTTAAAAACAGGCCAAGAGTGGCGGCAACCGACCCCGCCAGGCACTGGCCATCCAGGGCGGTCAGAGCGAAGAGCCCAGTGCCCCAAAAGCCCAGAGGGCCCGGGGGTGGCTGCGATAGGTCAGACGATGCAGATTTCACGCCTTTTATAGGAGCTCACACTGATCAAGATAGGTAAACTCTGAGTTGAATAACAGAGTTGATAACCAGCTTCATAGTACCGTTTATGCAGATCCTGGTGAGTCAACCCAGGTAACAGAGAGCTATCCGGGATATGTCAATCATGCTTCGTAGTGCAGGCCTCAGGTGTAGCAGCAGGAAAAGGTTTTCCCATCATTTCCTGTTATCGCTGTCATTTCATGATCAAAGTACTTAATTGCGTACATTTGACTGATCATGTTAAAGCTTACCTCTCTGCAGTGAGCTCCCTTTAAGTTTTATGAGGTGTGTTATCTTATTACTCCCCTAACAGCCAGTTTTATCGAATTCAAAGCAGCAGATACAGCTTTAAAACACATGCACGAGCAACCTCCTTTACTGGCTGCTGGAGCCAAAAACATGACCAGCCTTCAGACAGCAGCAGAACGTAAATAAGATTATGAGTCTGTATATAAAGTCTTTTCAAAACTGCTACTAGGATAAAAAAACATAAAGTCTTTTTAAAAACTAATCATGCGTATTGATGTTACAACATTAAACCAACTAAATATTTTTTTCTTTATCCAATAAAACAGTAAGTTAATCTTCATCTTCCTCGGGTACTTACAAGGTGCAGTCAGTTTTCAGTAACATACACAAAGTTATGGAGTAATATTTTTCATCTAGCACACAAATGTCCTGATTTAGAAAGTTTTAAGTGACGTTTAAAAGGTTCTTTAATTGCTGGTTTATATCATTTTATGGATACATGTATTAATTTTATCTTATTAACTAAAGAACAGAACAAACTTTTTTTTTTTGTCCAAGACCGGCTGAATATTACCACTCCCAAACACACTACTGGGCAGGTGTAAGTCTCCTTTTGAACATAATAATATTTCTTCAAACTATCATGAAAAACATTTCCCAGTTTCAAAAGGTGAAAAGTCTCTGGATTATAACTGTGGTTATAGCCTCCATGACGCTGCACAGTCTTCAGTACAATAGAGTAGAGGAGAAGGCTTGTTTCAGTCCCTCAAATATGTTACCATTTTTATTGGACAACCACAACAGTGAGACAAGGACATTAAAGGAGACGCTTGTGCAACAAAACTTAAATAATGATATCTTATAGTCTTCCATGTGATAGATAATAAACACTGGACTGCTTTTCATTCATGGTATCTCCCAAAAATCTTTTTGTTGTTTATATCTTCTGCTGAGGTCATCTGAGGCCAGCAGTCTGACAGCAGTGTATTGTGTGAGACCACACACACACACACACACACACACAGAAATAATAAAAAAAAAATCTCATCCTTCATCTGTGTTTCTCACACATGCAACTATCTGTTCATCTGCATGCATTTTTTATTCTATCACTTTGCGTGTGCGTGATGGCCGAGTTGGATATTGTGTTCTAGCAGACAAGGAAGACACGACGGCCAAGTATAGAAACAGGAAGTCATTGTATAACAAACTAGAGTTTCTTCCTGCAAACACTAACAATCAAGCATGAAACTGCAGTTGTGAGGAAATCGTCACTTTCTGCATTTTGTCCAGTTTCCTAACAGGCTTTTAGACAATCACCTACCTACAGCTGTCTGGCCAGCTTTTCTCACTGATTAAATAAAGTCATATCTAAAAAAAAAACACAGTCACATAACCAGAAAGCACAAATGTAAAAGCAAGTGTCACAACACAAATACAGGAAAGTCAGCAAATATTGACGGGGATCAATCACAACTTGCTACTGAAAAAAAAAAAAAGTTACATTCTTTTGCAGCTTTTTCTCTTCTGTTTTGTGGTTTTGTTTTTGTGAACTCCTTTCCCTTACATTTGATTTGTTGCTCTTATAAGATCTTATCATTTTTAGGTTTGATTTTCAACTTTTGACATTTTTAACTCAAGTGTTTTCCTCACAGAGATCCTCCACACCAGGAGCTTTGCCTGCTTGGTCTGCAGGGTTGTTGCCATGGGGATGGCTTTTCTCTGGACGGCTTGGGGGTCCTGTGCTGTAACCATATGGTTGTGGCATGGGCCCCGGCCTGCCCGGATCTAGGCTGTTCCTGTGGTGGCGGCCTCTGTGGTCCTGGTGGCTCCCGGTGTGGACAGACCCCCAATATATTGTTTACTCACTTTATATTCTTTACATTATGCATATGTTGCTGTTTTTATCATGTAAAACACTTTGTGCTACTCAAGTATGGAAACTACTTCATAAATAAAATTTGACTGATAAAAACTCTGAGTTTGAAAACACTTTGTTAGATCTGCATTAAATTTAACAGGATGTAAGTGTTTTGATGTACGTGTTTGTGATAAATGTGCCATGATGTCGATGATGATGCTATGATGTCATCACCCAGAAGTTGCACTTTTTCCAGTTAAAACTTGTATTGGTGTTGGACCGAAGTGTTAACTTCCCTGAAAGCCTTTCTTTTGAAGACAGTCGCGTTTTTCCATCTGGGCCCTTTGTATACAGCAGAACTGCCAACAAGTAAACTATCGCAGACACGTGATTTTTATTTGGTCCTGTGATTTCGTCATCACAGGAGGCCATTTAAATAATCCAGCCCCTCTGCCTACTAAAGACAAGCTTTAGGCGTGGAATGATATAATAAAATAATGATAGAAAGTTGTGATTTACTGCAGCTAACGCTAACGCTAATGCTAAGGGACGAGCCTAAAAGTTTAACCTCCTGCAATGTTCAAATGAGCCCCACGTTTTCTTTTTTTAAAAGTAGGGTAAAGTTCTCTGTCATGTAAATTTTTGTAAACATTTTGTTGTAAACGTGCTTCTTCCACCATCTCGGTATCTTCTGGTTCAAACATAAATGGCTAAATTCCGTAAGCTGCGCCTCGGTCAGGTCGGCTCACCATCCCTAAGCTCTTGATGTTTTGGAGTTGGACGCATTGTGCATGCACTGGGCCACCCCCCTTCCGATTCTGGCCTCCCTGCAGGGACCTCATTGCATAAACTCTCACGACACAAAGTTGTGGTATGAGCAAGGGTCAGAACAAGCTCTATGTTTGATTTTTTTTTATTTAATAAGTTTTAAAAAATATATTTATAGACACTTAGAGGACAGTGGATACATGAAAAGACCAGTTGATGACACCTTTAAGGTCTTCTCGCTCAGTAATCATTGCTAGCAAATGCTTAAATAAGTTTTTAAAATGTACAAACAATCTATGCAGTAATTTTGATAAGTCCTTTGCAAGTGTTTGGATTGATTAGTTGACTAGTGTGGCACTTAGAAGTAACAAGACTGAACCTTTTTACACTATTCAAATTTTCTGAGATGTTGATTTTTGGGTTTTCATAAGGTGTAAGCCATAATCTTCAACTTTATAACAAATAAATGCTTGAAATATCTCACTTTGCATACAATAAGTCTATTTTATTAATATATATTAATTTACCTTTTTAAGTTAAATTACTGAAGTTTTTTTTTTAGTTTCGCCTATAAATTCTAGTTTCTGTTCAATGTTCATGCGGAAATATATTTTCTGTATGATATGGTGAATTACCACATGACATGATATTAAAATGAGCAACTACAAGATGCAAACTGTGGCCAAACACTGAAGCCTGAAGGTCACATTTTCTTTAGAACAGGTTTATATTGTCCTTGTAGTAAAAACTAAACTGTCTTATTAAGTATCTTATTTACATCACAGCACCGCGCATCACCCTGACACACACACGTGTGCACACATGCAGGTGTCAGAAAATGTGAAACTTCTTGTTCCTGAAAATCAGGCAAAAAACAGTGTTTTTTTAGGGTGAAGATGAAACACTGCTGTTATATGAGAACTTTATGTCCATAACTGAACGCAGCTGAACAAGATGAATTTACCGTCATTGTAGAATTTTCTGAGTCATATTACAGCTTAAAATGGATTTAGTATTCTTTGTAGGTTTTGTTATTGTTGACATGTTATCTGAGACCTGAACTTTAAGAATATTTAGAGCAACTCCACTCAGTTAAACGTCTTTATTCACTTCATCAGGACATTTCAGAAGTTGGACAGTTTTCTGTCCCCTGTGGTTTTTAGTCTCAGCGTTTCATTTATGTAAAATTAGGGAGGAGATTTGAAAATGTTTACGGCTGAGTGCAGCTGTCACATGATGTTTAAATGACAAGAATTACGATTAAAGGAGTGGATTTGTAAACCTATGGACGCTGCAGGTTTGATACCTGGAAGGGAATAGGAGTGCCGTGTAGCAGGAAAATTAATCGTGCTCCTTTGCAAAATGCAAATGGCAACATTTTAAATTGCAATTTTGATTTGAAAACAGTACATTTATTAGCCCTAACATTTATCCTCTAACATGTATAAGAAGGTGAGGTTAAGGATTAGTGAAGTGAAATGAAGGACAAAAAGAAGTGGAGTACCTTTGTCACCCTGTGCACGCTGGTAAAGCTTTCACCATCCACCACTTCCTGGTTTGGGTCTGGTTTGCATATCGTCTGGCTCCTGTGTGAGACAGAATGAAAGAATCAGGTCAGCAGATATCAGCGTGTTAGTTTTCCTTCTTCCAAACACAGAGATGAACAGATGATAAAAAGATATGAAGAGAACAAGAACAAGAGGCTGATCTGTACGTCTTTGTGTTTCAGCTCAGAGAAAATTTATAAGCTGTAGCACCATGAATTATGTCGCCTTCACTCATTTATCTAAGTGTGTGGACGGTAATAATCACTACAAAGAACACACACAGTAGTTTAATGAAGACAGATGAGACAGCACACACACTTCCACTGGCCTCCAAGTTACTGATGAGCCTGTGGGGTCAAAGGTTAAAAAAACACAAATAGTGTGTGGTTGTGTGTATAGTTGCGTGCGGGGGTGTGTGCTATCCAGCTTTAACTTTCTCTTTTTTCATTTCTTTTTTCTATAATAAAAACAATGAAACAATAATTATGAGATGTAAACATCTTGATTTTGTAGTTGTACTTCTTTGGACTAAGTCAAAGAGGAAAATGTGGAGCTTTCGTTATTTATAGGTCATCATGTTGTTATTTTAGTGTTCCGGCTCACTTGTGGTGCTGAACTTGCTCCGAACTAAAATTTATTTGACACCCCTGCTCTAAAAGAAGTTGATGTGGACAGCATAAAGATGATAAGAAATATTACTGTGGTTTATTTATACGTTTAGCTAGAATAGATATATAGACCACTGCTTCATCATAACATACAAAGTAGATGCCATGCAAACATGTAGAGCAAAAAAAAAAAAAAAAAAAAAGAATCAGACCCAATATGGACCCCTGAGGTACCCCACAAAGCAAAACTCCTGCCTCATATGCCTCTTGATGCACAACATTAAGAGTTTCTCACTGATTTTATTGACCTGGAAAACTTGGATTTTTTAATGTTTTTTTGTTAGCAGACAGACAGCAGAAAATATTAAAGTAGCTTGATTTAAATCTGGAAATGTCCCCTGAGCTCCAGGGCTACCACATTATTTATCTCTGGATGCCTGTGGTTCAGACCCTCTACACTGCCCACCCTCCATTTTCCTTCTCTGTTTCATCTCCTAACTCTCCATCTCTTTCACTTTTCATCCAGTATCTTTTACTAATATTCCCCCAAAATAGCTGTGGCCTGACCAGAAAAATCCTTTTTTTCTATGAATGAATTACTGCTGTGTGTGTGTGTGTGTGTGTGTGTGTGTGTGTGTGTGTGTGTGTGTGTGTGTGTGTGTGTGTGTGTGTGTGTGTAAGAGAGAGAGAGATGCCTTGCCAGTGTTCAGTCTTTTTTTTTTGACCACATATGAAGAAAACAGAATTATAATGAGGCCCATTATTAAGGCTTAGCAGAGTCCTGATCACTCTGTGTTTTTGGGATTGTTACGACGTGTGTGTGCATGTGTGTGTGTGTGTACCTTTAAGTCTACCTCTAAGCAGAGTTTTAGACCTTGGAAGGACGTTTTTGGACAGTGAAGATATTTTGGCTGGTCTTGCCTTTGGGTTGACAGTGTGGTTGAGATTTGCTTTTAAGATTAAAGTTATTAGAAATGCATTATGTCAAAGAAAGTTACCACAAAAATACGAAATGCAACTCTCTCTCTCTCTCTCTCTCTCTCTCTCTCTCTGTGTGTGTGTGTGTGTGTGTACTTTTTCTCCTGGTATTTACGGTAAATACAAAAACATTAAAGTGTCGGGGGGCATTATTGTAATTGCCATTTTAGATCTGATTTGATACAGACCTCTTTGGGGAGATTTTTGTGTATGCGTGTGTGCACTCCCCTTCCTCCCAACAAACACACACACACAGATCCAGCTGGGAAACTGATTACCACTATGACTTCTGGGAATAGCTTTGTTGTGTTGGTGAATTTTCTACATCTTTCTTCTGCAGTTTAGTTTACTGTTTCTTTTATTATTATTATCTTGGGAGTACTTCTTAAGGAGTGGAAGCCTTTTCACACCAGCAGTCCCAATTCACAAACCTGGTTTGGAGCTAAACTATTCTATTCTATTCTATTCTATTCTATTCTATTCTATTCTATTCTATTCTATTCTATTCTATTCTATTCTATTCTGTTCTGTTCTATTCTACAGTCATTTATCAGACCCACATTTCAGAGTAAGAAGAACACAAGCAAGTAATCAAACAGGATGGGACGTCATAATTTAGTAGTAGTCAGACTGCCGTGACACAGGTGCTGTCATGTAGTTATAGAGATAGAGTTTTTTTTTTGTTTGTTTTTTTGTTTGGTCGATGCTTTCAGACCCCAAAAAATGAATAAATAAATAAAGTTGAGTTTGATCCAGAAAAGTTGTTTCTCAACTGGAACTAAAACACAGTGGTTCTTCTTTGTGAACTGTGTGACATTATCAGTTGAGTTCACTTTAACATCAGACCGAATTACCAATAAGCTCAAAAAAGGGCAGGTTGACTGCAAACAGCATGAAATTTTGCAGATGTTCAACACCATCTACCATTTTCCTTCTGTACTTTGGTTCCAGTTAAACTGGTCTGAACATGGATTGGTTCGGCAGAATGAACCAAGGCTCTGGTACTCCAGAATGGATCCAGCACCAGAACCAGTTTATCTGACTGAAAGTACTGTGAGAAAGTTTCATAATAATGTGTCCACTTGCTGAAAAGTTACTGGAAGTGTGTGAATCTATTATGTAAAAGTTACGTATGTAAAGTAAGTGGGCTTGGCAAAGTTTTTATTTATTTATTTTATTACAGGCATGAGTTAAAGATGGCCTCTGATGCAGTAATGCAGGTATAAACTTGGACAAACTGCGGACTAAGCTAGCTCACAGAATCATTGTCTTTGACTACATGCTCCCAGTTTATAAATTAACAACTATAACATTTAAAAATTTGTACTCCATGTTTGCAGCTCAACTCACCGGGAAACAAGCATCAAGTATCATCTATGATGGAAACCACTAAACATAAAAGCCATTAGGGGGCAAATACGTCATGGAAAATCTATGTGGCTTTGCTTGAGATGCAGCTATAAAATACAAGAGCATTGAGAGGAGATAAAGATCAGATCTAAAATGCAAGCAGAAAATGTTTTTCAGTCTCTAATCGGTTTTAAAGCTCCCAAAAATTCGAATGATTATGTAACATTACAGTTTTGACTGCCTTGAGGCTTGTGAGCGTTAGCTGTGCACAATTCACACAGAAACAACAAAACAAACTACCTTTACGGGAAAAGAGCAGCTTCCTGTTTACGTCATTAGAGCGTGATAGAGCTCTTTACCTTTTAATCAGACTGAGTTTGAACTTTTCCCACCACTGATGACGACTTTCAGCAAAGCCAAAAAGACGGGGGAAAAAAAAACGGGGGAAAAAGTGAGTTACAAAAAGCAGGAAAACAAACACACACTGAGCTGAATCATTGGCCCAGATGTCTTTATTTGTCCTCATACAACAGAATCACTGTTGAACTCAGATACAAACACTCCTGAAACTTAATTTAAGCCACGCTTTTCACTAATGAACCATTCAGTACACACACAGCTAAACACTCGCTTTACAGTCTGCACACACACACCACCCTGACCTAATGAACCATGTTTTGTAGCTGAGGGCAATGTGTCATCACGGCCAACTGCTGCTACATGTGTTATCTATAAAACTCTAATTAACAGTGTGTGTGTCAGAGTAGAACAGTGCGTCTTATATATGTGTGACTTATGATGTTTGTGGGAAATGTGTTGTTGGATACACACACACACACACACACACACACACACACACACAGGGCCTTCTTCTCCTGCAGTGTAGACTAATAGTTTTGCGATGTGTGTTTTGTCTTGTCGGCACCGAGCTGTGTGAGTGTCAGCAGGAGATCTGACAGCCCGACAACACGGAGACATTTTACAGATATGTGAGCATGGATCTGTGTGGAGCTGAACCAGTCAAACGCCAGACTGTGTTCAGACGCTCTGTCACACTAATCCTCGCCACGCATCGCAGAAAGACTTTCATGAAAGAGTTTTATTTAAAGTAAGAATATTCGGTTTTTGGACTAATGAAATTATACTAGGAAGATCAAAACTTTGCCCTGACCTGAACCGACACAAATTTTCCAAACTTAAATAAAAGATGGAGTCAGAGACAGGGACGTTATTTCTAGAAAATAATGAAAAGACTCAAGTTTTGGATTTGTCACAAAGAAAAAATTCAACATCTTAAACTTAAAGCAACATTACACAAGTTTCCAACCTTAAAACTTAGTGCTTCTGACTCGTTTTGATGACATTCATTTTACACAATCCAGCTGGAGCCTTTGTGGCCCTGCAGCATCCTGAGGCTGAGAAACCACTACTCAGCTTCTTTTTCCAGCCCGGAGCATCACAGGACATCTGCACAACGTGACAAGTTGAAATATGCCCTCTTAGGTAAGACACTGTCAGTTCATGTTCGTGGGAGAAAAGAAAATGGTTAATTCATCACTTATGATAAAAACTGAGTTTAAGATGTGTGAAACTAAAACCAGTAAAATTATTTCCCAGGAGGATTTAAATGTAATGGTGTTAAAGTAATTAGTTTATGCAATTTCAGACAGCTAATAGACTGTTCAGGTTGTGTTTTCAGTGCTCTGCAGTGCGGCATTGATCCATTACTCTGGGATCGATTGTTCTTCTGCACATGCTCAGAGGATTTGAAAGGGTTTCCTCATTCCGGTAAACTCACTCTTAGCTCCGCTTAGCAGGTGTATTAGCATATGCCTCGTGCGTTAGCCACGCTAGCAAGGGAGCACGGCAGTCGAACATTTGTGTAAACATAAAACTTACTTGACACTTGCTTGAGCACTGTTCAAGTGATTATTTCATGCGTTTTATAAATGTTTTATTAGCAAAAGAGTGTGTTCTGTTAGCTGCTAATTATATCTGGACTGTTTCAGAGAGACCACATGTTTGTAACTCGTCCTATTATCAACGTGGCGTTTTCATGTGGGTTGTTCAGTGTGCCAATTCCAGTAAATTCACTCATGAGGAAACATTGTCTAGTCTCTCTTGTGATGATTTCTTTCTTTCTTCAACAGCCACCCCTATTCAGGGGTGCAACAACAACACATCATACACCAGCTTCTAGACCAGGGGTGCCCAAGTCCAGTCCTTGAGATCTACTATCCTGGAACTTTTAGATGCAGCCCTTCTCCAATACACCTGAATCAAATGGCTTAATTTCCTCATCCACATGTTATTCAGCTCTGCAGATGCCTGGTAACGAGCCATTCAGGTGATTATAAGTGAACTACAATGAATTGGATTGAATTGGACTTGAGATGTTGTGAATTAGTACTATTCAAATTTAATAAAAATCTTGGAATTTGCCTTACAGGGAACCCCGCCCCACCACAGACAAAGTTTCTTGTGAAGTAGAAAAAACCTGGTCTAAACTAATGATTTCTTGTCCTTGCCACCTTGAAAACAAGAACAAAACTCGGTTTTTGCAGCGTATGTAACAAGCTTTAGAGTAGTGCATCGTGCAGCCACAGCAGGCCAACATTCATCTACAGCACTCGCTCTTAAAGAGCTTTAAAACACATCACGTGAACATTAGAAGAACTGCAGCATCTGGAAGTTCAGCTTCAACTTATTTTTCTATCTGAGACTTAGCTTGATGTCAGCACACAGCTTACAACGACAGTTCATGGGAATGCTATTTATATTTATCCACTCACATTGTGATTTATTGAGTTACATACACTATGAGCTGATGGAGTCTCTAGAGGAAAACATCCAACCCAGAGGCCAACATGCACCACATGTCATGTTTCTAACATTCTGTCATTCACCAAAAAGGAATTCATCCCAATGTCCCATGCTGCTGCCTAAAATGTATTAGCAAGAAGCATAAAAAAAAAAAACTACCAGAAAAAAAGGATTAAAAAAGGGAAAGAAAACAGGCAACAAAGAGGAATGCAACAAAACAGCTAACTTCCAGAAAAAGATTACACGTTTGGGAGGAAAGATTAAGAGCTGCTTTAAAGAAAAGCAGCAAATAACAGGAAGGCTCATCTATCTTCTCCTTAATTTTGGTTTTTCTGTCAGTTCTTTTGCTAATTTTTACTCATTGTTGTTCATGTGGTCAGCACCATGGTAGCCTGCAGCAGATGCTCAGTTTTCCTGTCTCGCCAGTGGCGTCATTGTCGTTACATTTTCCTCCCCACGGCTCATTTGTTTGTGTCATTTATCACTTATTTTGTCAGTGAAATTTGCTGCTCTCTCTGTCCTCTTCTTTGCTCCTGCTTCTCCTTCATCTGAGGGCTTATTTGGTTCAGAGACGCTGCTTTAATCCCCAGTTTTGTTGCATCATCAGATGTCGCCACTCTGTGTGACAAATCTGTCTACCAAAATACTCCCTTAATTTAAACCATCTTCTTTCCCCACCAGTAGCACGTTTTTTTTTTCTGTGGAGGTTTTGATGACCCATAAGGTCAAATATTCCAACATATATTGTGAAATAACTCAAATCAGATGAAGCAATTCCTGCTAATAAATAATTATAACTTCAGTGAGGTCAGTTTTAAACATTTCTGTCTCATGATCTTAAATCACTCAAGATAAAAAAAATAAATAAAAAAACTAGAAATAATCCACATTTGGTGCTCTGAAATTATGTCATATGGAAAACTTTACAGAATACAACATTTTATTTCAGGAGGATTAGATGAAAAGATCAGCTGTGTTTGATCAGATCTGTTTAATACATAAAAGGCTTCACCCAGCCACCAACTGGCTCAACAAGAAGTTGAGGTGAAAACCAGACTCTGTCCAAACGCAAGGAAATATAAAAACCAGCTGAAAAACATCCGAAGCAACCTCTCCGTTATTAAGCCTGAGTCGTCGCACACGCACATTTTTACATGTGTATGTTGTTATTTTCATGATATAACAATTATGAAAAACTAAAGAAACAAAAGATATTTGTGAAAAGGAAAAAATAAAAATAAAATTTTAATATTCTTACCTAAAGGGGAACTTGTGTCACCAAATATTTAGGTATTTAATTAAGACCAGGTTGTTACATGCACTTACCTATTATTCATTCTAATAATAATAATAATAATAATAATAATAATAATAATAATAATAATAATAAAAACTTAACCAAAAAGTAAGAAAAGTTGTATTTCTTTGTTGTAACAAAATTTCTTGGCTATACATTTTATACCGCTGGAAAGCTACATTTGTAAGCTTAATGTATTCGTGGGATGAGCAGCGGAATTGAGTATGTGGGTTGTGCCAAAACAGCTTGTTCTGCTATTGATTCTTGTTTTGAGCTTCTGGTTACCCGGTTTATGAGTCAAGTGCATGATTAGCAGCATCTGCTACAGCGGACAGTTAGGCTCATCGGGTCAAAGTGTGGAGAAGACATGGAGAATGCTGTGCTGATTGCTGCACCAGTAAGGTAAGAGTTTTTGGTAGAGGTAGTGTGATGGTGTGGGGCAACACACTGAATAACTAAACTTGTCGTCATAAAGATGAGATTCTGAAACCAGCAGAAATCCCATATCTCTTCAGTCTGGGACTGAACTCTATCCTCCGATTTGGCAATGATCACCTCCCCAGAGTGGGGTTTTTCAGAGACTACCTCCAGAGGATCAACCCCATTTAACAGTCGTGGGATTATCCTAGACGTGCTGTTATCGGCAGACTGACCAACTCAATTACACTGACTGAGTTCTGAAAAATGCTGGTTGAAGAAAAGGATGCCATCCCACAGCAGCATGTGACTGGCTAGTGACCAGCATGAGGAGGAGGTGCTTGGCTGTTGTGGCTGTGTATGGTTCTTCTACATGTGAGGCGCATGTTTGTAACATGAATAAATTGCTTAATTGACATTATGTCTTGTTTCTTCATACTTCAATCACAAAACAGGAGTCAATAGCAGCATAAGCTGCTTGGCCTTTCCAGAGAGGTTTTGGCAAGTTTTTATGGGCACAACCCAACAACATACTCAGCTCTAACACATTTTTCTTGATATATATGCTCAGATACATTATGAAGAGCAATGTTATACAATATGAACTGCCGTCCTGTAAACACTGCAGCTTTTTACACTCTAGTTTAGGTATTTACATTTTTGATTTACTCTAAAAAATTACATTAAAGGTAGATAATAAAATAAAGTTTAAAGTTAAAAAAGAAAAGAGAAAAGAGAAAGTCTAGTAGGTAGAAAGAGAGCAGCATTTGCCCAACACACATCTGGACATGTTTCACGAGTTACCTTGACATCAGGCTGTTCCTGTATCTCTTTTACACAAAGTGTGCTGAAACAGGGTGACTTTAAACAACACATGTTGCTACAGCCGATGCTCCATTTACGATGATTCAATTTCTCACAGGCTCGTGTTCAGAAAGAAGGGGATCACAGGAACATGAGGTTAACCCCACAACGTTCTCATCAACTTAAAACAAGAAAAAAGAAAGAAAGGAGCCTACTTTTCAGCCACGTCTAGAAACACACAGCTCTGATGAAGTAAAGCTCTAATTAAGTTGTCACACACTAACCTTGAGGAGCAGCATGAAAGCCCACATCCTCATTTTATTCAGAGGTCTTCCCACAATTCCCAATCCAGCAAACTTGGTGAGGAGGGGGACATCCACTTTGTTCTTAAGTAGTTCAAGGAATCTGCATGAAATCCTCAACTGTTTAACCACATTAAGTCACGGACCTCGTACCCTGAGGGCATCAAACACACCACAGACTCCATTTAACCCCAAAATGTGTCCTCAGTACAGTTTCCATGTTTTAAGTATTTGGCCTTCAATCCGTATCATATGACAAGAAGAGAAGACTGTGATACCTTTATTTAGTTGTTTTGGAAAATGCTAGGAATAAAGGTAATTCATTTTGATAATAAAGAACAGACCACTGAACTTTTCCGAACTCCCCTCATTATTCTGACATTAGAGAGTTTATTAACACAGTGAACAGCACATCAGGATACAGTTCATTAGCAGCAAAGCTAATTTATCTGATCCCATGCTTATTTAAAGATCCAAAATAAAGTGGAAAACCTCCGTCTGTCAGTAAAACGAACCATCAGCAAACATCTGTAGCAGCTGGTTCTGCGAGTTTCTTCGTCACGGTGGCTTTCCTGTTGTTTGGTCGTTGTCTACTTCGGTCCTGCTGGGTCATTTTATTATTTATCCATTACCACGGGTCTGCAGCTGCCCTGCTGTGCCATGCAGCTTTCATTTTGTTAATAGAGGTTACCTAAGAGTTCAAATGATGAAAAAAATGTGCAAAGCTAATTGGTGCAAGCTGCGATTGCACGGCACAAAGGTTCACCAGCCCATTTCAAATTGATCTAATAAAAGGTTTTCCGATGATCTTCTTTTTCCACAATTTACTTCAGTTTAGCTTTATTTAATCTGCCCATTTAAGCTTTCAATTTTCCAACAAGATACCTGCTGAGCTACCTTGAAGTTCAGCATGTTACCCCTTGATGCTGCTTGGACTGAAAATGTGCTCAGTACTGAAGGCTGAAACTGACACTGAAAAGGTTTCAAGTGAAAGTAGGTTACACTACATAAATAAATACTCTTAGGTCTGTACATTTTAGGCTTTTACAACAGCAGTAGGCAACATCTAAGAAAAAAATATGAAAATAACTTTTCTATTAGAAAATAATAGAATGTATTTCCGACCTTATATGGCAAGGCAAAGCAAATTTATTTGTTTAGCACCTTTCATGTACAACACAATTCAAAGTGCTTTACAGAAAACATTAAAAACATTACAGCAGGGTGCAGGAACAACTGCATTTAAAAAAAACTAAAGAAATTAAAAAAATTATATAAAAACAGAAAGAAAAAGCTAAAATAAAAGAGATAAAACGCAGGAAATAAAGTTCCAATGTGGGGAGAAACAGTACTGAAACATGACTGAAGTTTAAAACTTCAAGCTTAAAAAGAAACAGATGCAGATTTGGACAATAAATAAAAACTATTAAAAAGCAGCAGAGAACAGGTGGGTCTTTAACCTGGATTTAAATAAACTGAGTGTTTCAGCTGATCTGAGACTTTCTGGGAGTTTGTTCCAGACATGTGGAGCATAGAAGCTG
>JBAFTA010000006.1:7013629-7026238 GCA_036919975.1 Melanotaenia parkinsoni | reverse complement strand
GATTTTTAGGTAGAACCTGTAAAAACACTGTTACAATAATCAAGCTGACTAAAGATGAAAGCATGGACTAGTTTTTCAAAGTCTTGCTGAGTCAGAGATGGTCAACGTTAGTCTTCGAGAGCTACTGTCCTGCAGGTTTTAGATATTTCCCTGTTTCTACATACAAGATTTGAAGTAATGAGTCATTGTGCAGAACATGACAACAAGCTGTTGGATCAATTTCATTTGAATAAGCTGTGTTGGAGCAGGAAAATATCATAAACCTGCAGAAGACCCAGAATAACTCAAATAACTGCTGGTAAGGTATGCGGAATACCATCTCTAAATGCAGCTACATATCGAACCTTGAAGCTTGTGGTCTGCAGCAGCAGACCACCACACCAGGTGCCACTTTGCTTCACAGCACAGGAGGAAACGGAGGCTACAATTCATACAGATTTACCAAAACTGGACAACTGAAGACTGGAAAAACATTACCTGGTATGAAGGCATTTACTGTAAAGGCAAAGGGAGGTCCTACCCAACCAACAAGCTGCATGATTTGGCTGGTGTGTGTGAATCTTAATGCAAACAAACAACACAATCAGCCTTGTAAACCAGACAAATGGTGTAGGCTGCAAAGGGATAACAAGAAATTGGAAAAACTTAAGAAGAGTAGGAAAATAAGGGATAAATAGAAAATAATAAAGAAATTAAGCTAAAGTGATCAACTAAGGTAGAGTTCACTTCCTGGAAGATGTTTATTTTGCCACACAACAGCTTCCGTGGTCAACAAAGAGCTTGTGCTCCGGCCTCTGGTATTGACCCACCTCGGTGGCTATAACTTTCCTCACCCTGCTTTTGTTTAGCAACACACACCAACCAAGAAACGCCTAATAAGCTGCTGATGACCTTGTGTTGGGAGCAGATTAGTTTCTGGGTGTGACTTGTGTTTTTATTAACTCTCAGAGGTCACTGCGCTGTGTGTGAGTCAGTGTTACTGTGATTCTTACTGTAAGTCAGATTTGTTTGTGTGCATGTTTGTGTGTGCAGTGAGTCAGGAAGTGGTGGGTGATGAAGTCAGCTCGACAGCAGCTTGTTCTCTAATATAAGTCAGGCAGGCTGTAATCTCATTGGCATGCTACGTGTGTGTGTGTTACTCGTGTTGTGTGGACATAAATCTGTTCACACAGTCACCTCGTAGGAACCAGCTGTCTCATAATGTAAATGATTGAATAGGATGAAGACTTGGTTTAAGGTTTCTGTTTACAGAAGGGTTAGTTATGGTTACTACAGGGCAGTCTTTCTCAAACTGGGGGTCAAAGAGCCTCTGCAGGGGGGCTTGAACGAGAAGGAGAGTAAATATTGAGTGCAAGATTTAAACTCATGTTCCATCTCTTATTGCTGTTAACAGCAGCAAAACATGAGGGTGTGAGGGTGTATACGTGTGTGTGGTTTCCCTATCAACCCTGTACACTCCCACAACAGGAGTGGAAGGCATTTGAATGTTGGATGTTTGTTTCTTATTAGCATGACTTTCAGAAAACAGCGGTTTTAATTTCGACCGGGCTGCAGAGGGTCAGCTCTGGCAGCACTGATGCTCCTGTCAGTTTAAGAAGCTTCATGTTGGACTCATCACACAGTAAATTAGTGTTTTTTGCAGATCTAAGTTAAACAAGTGGAGTTAAAAATATTCACCTGTTGCCATCACCAGCATATAAAATACCTGCAAGGTCACTTAATCCAGACCTGAATGCCGGAGCCAGATGTTAGAGACTGTTGGCAGGCTTCTTTTTTTTTTTTTTAAAAAGAAACAGGGTTCAACTTAATGATGTCCTCTGAAACTGTGGAAAAACAGCTCTCTGTGTGTGTGTTTGTATGGGAGTGTGTTATACAGATAATGAGGTCATGACTGCCTCTCCTCCTCTCTCATCACTCTACTACTCCTTTCCCAGCTCTAAATTTAAGTATTGAGTCAAATTTCAGTTTTATTACATTTTTCTGTGTCTTTCATGATGTGTTTTTAATTTGCCTCTGCGCTTTCTTGTATTATTCACTGTAAAATGAAGTGTTTGATGTTCGTAACGCTGCAGATATGTTGTGCAATTCATTATTTTTGGATGAGAGTTGAAGATGAAACTCATAATCAGGGTGATTTTGTGTATATGTTTGAAGTGACAGAACTGTGCAAGAGGTTTAAGCCACCCATTTATTTATGTTTTGTTTCCTAGGAGTTAGACTTTGTTGTGATCTTGGTCTAGAGCAACAGTTCTCCAGGCTTTTTGCAGGTCTTTAAAAGTTATAAAGTCGTAATTCTGACCTATGGACATTAAAAAATAGGTTCTGAACTACAGGGATGAACCAGTAACTGAAAATCAGTGGAAATAGGACTGATAGAGTCTTGGTCTCAACATTACTGAAGCAGAGTGGGATCATCTTAGCAGAAAACAGAACAGAAGGTGGAAAAGAAAAACGTTGAAATGTCCTTCAAAAAGCCTGGAGAACGGTTCCTGAAGACGGGAGCTATCCTGCAGGTTTTTATTGTTTCCCTGCTCCAACACACCTGATTCAAATCAAATGGATCCAACAGCTCCAACAAGAAAATAAATCAGGAAGACTTTGTTGAATATACATTTAAATATCAATGCGACCACACCCTGCTGTACCTTAGTGCCGCATGCACATTAAATGAAGAAAATCCAGCTCTATCTTCCCTTGAACTTGTTTTAGCAGTTTGAGCAACTTTAGCTGCCACTGACTCAAGTGCTGCTTATTTAATGATCTCAATTCATTATCTATTAGATTAGATTCATTATGAGAAAGAAGAAGAATCACTTTATTGTCATTGTACAATAATCTGATTAGATTTGGTATAAATACAAAAACACAGGGGTTATAGATATAGGTGTTTAAAAGTTGACTTTGCCAAACAGTCAAATGCAGAATAGTAAAAAATAAAGATTCTTTATATTCCTTATCTTGTAAAGCAACTGGATTCTACTGGGATCACAATCACAGGAGAATTGAGCTCCACTCTGGTTCTGTGTGGTTCATCTGACGGTGGCTTTGACAGGCTTCACCTAGTCATACACCACATATGATTTCAATATACCTTTTCTTTTACAAACATTTGCCAAGTCAGGTGAATAATTCCTGCTCCATTTTACTTTATCTTCCTTCTCTTCTAATTATCCCAGTTCCCAAATCACCAGACTAAATCATTTTCATCTTATATTTCTAAAAAACAAAAATAGTTTCAAAACCTTTCAGCATAATTAGCTTTATTATGGACCTTCATCCTGGAGACCCCAGCCATTTTTTACAGTATTTCAGTAGAGTGAGTACACCCTACACATTTCAGCAAAAATCGCTTTATAATTCCTTAAAGAGAATCCTTTGGAAATTAAACTTGGACATAACTTAGAATTGTCAGCGTGCAGCTTGTATAGCAATATGCTGGATTTATACTCGTCTGCATACAGAAGGGCAGACATAGCTGAAGCTGGAAAAATGTGCCCTTGCGCTTGAAAGTAGGGTTTCTCCTCTGCAGTCACCACATAAATTCAGATGGAAGCTCCAGAAAACTGGAAACACGTAATCACAAACCGGCCAGTCACAAGGGAGTACTTCTGCATAACTGCACTGCAGCAGGGTTGCATGTCAGGTCTGGAAGAGGTGCACATCAAGCCATCACGCAGACATTTTTGTATAAAAAGTTGGCAACACAAGTGAGTACACCCCGTTGCAGGGATCACCAACTCTGGTACTCGAGGGCCGGTGTCCTGTATTGGATGTTTCTTTACTGCAACACCTGATTCAAATAAAATGCATCTCCAACAGTTTCTTGTCAAGTTCAGCACAAGTGTGTTAATGACCCATTCATTTGGATCAGGTGTGTGGCTGCAGGGAAACATGCAATACCTGCAGGACACCGGTCCTGAAGTGATACCTGTACTTGTTTAAATGCACACAGCCACCTGTTTTATTCATCATGTTTATGTCCAAGTTTCATTTAATAGATTCATAGGATTGTCCTTAATCAGACAGACTTTCAGTTAGACACAATGTTCTTCGGACTTGGCAAGTAATCTGTAGTTTCTGAAGAAAATTAAACAAGAACATTTTATTCTGCTGGCTGGGCTGAACCTCAATCTTTCTTTTTTCTTTTCATTGTGAGTGTGTGTGTGTGTGTGTGTGTGTTCACTTCCTGTGTCCCCTAAAGCCCTCTAAAGCCTAAGCTAAACACCCTGGCTGTGAAAGGTTGTCTCAGGGTCAGAGGAAATTGAAAATGTGTTCAACAGCAACACATCATCATTCACACACACACAGACACACACACACACATAGTCTCAGCTTGGACTACTGAAGCAAGCGAGTGCGCATTAGGTGTTAAAAGCTTAAATGGACATAGCTGTGGAATGTAAAGATAAGACGTTTGTGCTTATACAATGAAACACACACTTGTGCCGAGGCCACACAAAAGCAGTAATTATCTAACTTACACACATCGGTGTTAAAGGGCTAAGCAATGCCAGATCTTCTCGAGCCTGACCTAAAATGTCTGAAACATTATACAAGAGGTCATAACTTGGTAATGGAGCGGATGAGGTCACTGATACCTCCAGTGGAGGATCGTCAGGAAGGTTTTGTCTGCGTGTGTTTAGGAACTGTTTAAATCAGATCTTACAGATGACTGACACAAACAACTGTTGCCTCATCAAAATGTAGAGCAGAAGTCTGTGAATCAGCTTTGAATCTCCTGTTTTTTTTTTTAAATTAGAGGCGAAAGAGGAACTTGGATGATTTACTTTAAGATCCACTAAGAGGAGGTCAGAGTGAAATGAGGTGACAAAGCTCTCAGGCATTCTCTGAGGATTTGACTTCATTGGTGTGCAGAGGTTATAAGTTACGGTTACACAGATGAAGCTGAATGACATTATGACACATTTACTGGACCATTAAAAGTCTATGTGAGGATAAAGTGCATGGCATACTGTTGTTACATAGAGGTTTGTTGTTGGATTATTAGATATTGTCATCACAGGATATAAAAAACTCTTTAAAGGCACAATCCGTTCCCGTGCTGCTGCCTCCGGCAGATGATACCGCAGCTTGAGGAGCAGGTCGGTGTGATGCTTTCCAACCGCGATCAGACTCTTGAACAGTGAAAAATTATAGATATGTGCACGGGTTCTCCGGCTTCCTCCAAAGACATGCATGTTAGTTTATGCATGTTAGGTTAATTGGTCACACTAAATTCTCCCTAGGAGTGAGTGTGTGTGTGTGTGAACGGTTGTTTGTCTCTTTGTGTTGGCCCTGCCATGGACTGGTGACCTGTCCAGGGTGTACCCTGCCTCTCACCTGCTAATTGCTGGGATAGGCGATGGACTAAGTGGTACAGAAATAAAAAGATCTTGATCCTTCTTGTATACAGCTGACTGATGTTTTTTGGATTAAAACTGCGTCCCTAATGGACATAAAGAAAAAAAGACCACCAAGCAGATGCAGAGTTCTGAATCAAACATAACTCAAGTCGAAAGATGCTATCTAGTTGTGTGCAGGAAAAGGACTGTAGAGCTGGTGAGATAAAGCCCACCATTTATTGAAAGGAGTCAGGTCAAGGCAGCATATTCAAAGTACTGACCAAAGTTTAGACCATTAAAAGAAAATGGGAAAACAATGATAATACAGTACAGACACCACAATGCAAACAAGTGGATCCTATGTTAAAACAAAGGTTCAAAATCAATTTGATTTAAATGCAGGATTAATAAAAATTGGGTTGTGGAGCATTGGTAAATATCCATCTTTCTTGTATCTTTGGTATGTGCACCTCGTCATCAATGTTCTCTTTGATATATTTTTTTCTTTTGCTCAAATCAAGCTGCGGAGCCTGCGTCCTGACTGTTGGTAAGACCGCTGGGTCTCGTTGGTTGTTATGTAGGAAATGAATGCAGAAGAAGGCAGCAGTGATGACAGAAAGCTAATGACTAACTTTATGTCACACTCAAGAGCTTCTAATGGGTCATCTTCCTTTCTCTAAAATAAGCAAGCTCCACAGAGACATCATAGCGGCCTATAATCTGAGGTCATCCACCTGCTTGACATTACAGTGACACAATTTACATGCTGCGAGCTTTAATTATTTTCTATTCTGCATTCCCTTAGTGTAATGTATGTACTGCCGCCTCCTGCCATGGACAGCCACATCCTTTGGCCCAGGTGCAGATTATAAGCTGGGCAGTTTTCTGTTTGCTTTATGTGCTGTTTTGTCTTTTAAAATGTTGGTCTGAGATGATTCTTAATATCGGTTTGATGGATAAAAGCCCTTAAAATTCAGTTACTGTGACAACAACAGTTTATTTTGTGCCACTGGACTCATCCAGTCAGCTGATCTCAGTGTGTAAAAAAAATAAAATAAAATAAAAAAAAAATCTGAGATAACAAGGAACTAACCCATTTAAAATAAACTGTAGCCAGTTCAAATAAACCACAACATGCTAAATGTGGCCTTACTTGTTTGTGACTGTCGGAAAGGGAGCTGGCTACTGATGGTGCAGATTTACATAGGATGCTGCATACAGAGAGACAGAGTTAAGAAAAAATTTTCCAATTCCTCCACGACTAAAAATCTCTGTGTAAAAGTCAGAAAGTGGATGTGTGAGTTCAGCATGAATTCAAAGGGTAAACATTCACTTCCTTTATAACTTTAAGTGTGAAACATTCGTGTAACCTGATTAAACTACAACTACATACTCATGTTTTAAAATCAAACTGATGATTCCTTTAATCTATCCCACATAAATAAAGGTTAATAATGCCTGCTTTGACATCGCAGATACAATGTGTGAGCTTTAATAAACATGCATGTAGTTTAAAATTTACACATACATGCAAGAGCTGAAACAGGCTCTTGTATGTGAGACCGTGGTGGATTATAATACAACACTTAATTAGAACGTACATCACATTAAATAGAGTTTTTTTTCTTTACTGTAATTAAGCTGCAGGTCTGCTTTTCACCCACATTTTCAAGAGACTAAGGGTTGCTTGTTAAAAATGTAATGAACAAAATAAAAAAAAAAAACTATAGTAAGAATGTAAATAATAATAATAAAACATATTTAAAAAAATTATTAATTAAAAACAATAAAAAAAAAATACATACTTTTTTTCTGTAAATATAAACTACCTTTTTTTTTTTAGAAGATACTGCAGGTCTTAAAGGGGCAATAAGTAGAAATTCATCATTCTAGATTGAAGGAATAAAAAATGGCTGTGTGAAGATGTAGAGGTGTAACTTCATCTGGAGCGAAGCATGACGCTGCACCCCGTCTCTTTGTGTTGATCTCCAACTCCGTGTTTACCAGCCTGTCCGGCTGTGCGTTCATATGAATTGTCCCCCCTCTCTCTTCTCGGAGCCCTCGGCCCTCCCTCCCTAAAATATTCTGATGCAAGTGAGCAATGGCAGCTCATATTTTCAAAGCAAAATGGCCGAGAATGTTCACCTGCAGACAACCATGATCCGACATAACCTCTATAAAAAACACAAAGAAAGGGACAGAACTTGGATTAACACTGAGCTTGTATTTCCAAAGTGGGGAGCACTGAGAGAGCTAAAGAGGCTACTATTTGACTTGGAGCTAGCTCTTCTCCTGGACAGATAAGTAACAACAGAAACATTATAAGTTACTTTAACATGTTACACAAAATGGTGAGGTTGTTTTGCACATTTGTGAAAAGATGAAGTGAGCTGCGATGGAGGAAAGAGGTAGAGGGAGGTGTGGCACATTTTGTTTTGGTCTACATGCAGCACACAACAGCACACCTTGTAGGAAACGATTTCACCTTTGACCTTTAAATGTACAAATGGATGACTATAAACTAATGTAATGATATTGTAAATATGAATTATTGTAATCTTATTATAATGATATATGAAAAGACAAATATCTTAGATTCATATTGTTTATGGAAGAAGATAAACATCAACACTTAAAAACTGGACTTCAGATTGTAAACAGTGCTACAAAAATATACTTTTTTTTTTATTTCTTGTAGCAATAATTATTTTCAGCATGGAAAAACACACAAATTTGTCAGGTTTTTACTTGTTTGGTTTCTTTCACCATCAAGAATAACTTCCAGCATGTAATATGGACAAAGCAAAGGATTTATTAATTAAAAACTTTTCCCCTTTTTCTTTCCAGTGATCAAAGAAACAGAAAAATTCAAATGTCTACATTTCCTCATGGCTCCATAAACTGCATCTCATTAATAACATGTTTCACAAATAAAGAAATTATTGGGCTTTTCTTTAACAGTAATAGCTCAAGAATCTGTTTTTATAAATCAGATGTGGGGAAAAATAATTCAGCCACAACTAAACACTGAAACAAACTGTAGGAAATGAAGAACTGTAGACAAAATGCCAACAGCTAGAAAGCTGCAAGTTAGCATTTCTCTGGGTTTTAGAAATGGACTCATCTACTGCTCGAACCCAGATTTAACATTTCTGGTACGTCAGCAGGTATTTTATCAGAAATCACTCCGAGATTTTGTTTTACGATATTTGGTGAGTCTGAAAAACTTGCGAATCAGCTTTGTGGGGACCAAAAATGATGAACTGAAGGTTTAAATGGCTGAGGGTCTGAGCCTACAGGAATGAGGAATGGGACAGGGGATGCATTACATTAAGAGGGAGTCCTCACAAATATAGAAGTTCAAAGATGAGCCGCAAACCTCTGATGGAATAAACTTTTTAAAATGTTGGACAAGGAAGGGAAAATAAATCCACTCAAACTTAAAGTTGAAACAGCCCTTCTTCATCTATGTGCCAAAGTGGCTGCTGTTTGAGTCCCCTCCGCTAGGCGGCGCCATTGAGCCGCTGTTTGACAATTGGGAGAATTTGTACTGGAAGGAAGAGAAGTGTGAGAAAAGAAGGACATAAGAAAAGAAATAAAGAAATCCCTATGATGTTTGTTCTGTAATGAATAAAGCAAAAATGAATAGAAAGGATGACACGGTGGAAGAGGCAGGAGGTAATGAGATGAATGGTGAAGTGAGAAGAAAGCAGTTGTGCACATAAAAGATGGAAATAAAACTCCAAGAAAGTAGAGGGAGTGTAGGGAGATTTAACTAATAATTAACTCACTTGCTCTGTTACTGTATAAATGACCTTCCCCATGTGAGGTGTGGGAATGTCACGATGTTGCTTTGCCTCTGTTATGTAAAAATGGGTACTAGTCACAGTCAGGGGACTTAATTACCGCCAGCCTTTTTTTTCCATGAAATAGAGGAGCTTCCCAAAAGTGCCTGTGTCTCATTGAACTGATGAGTTTCTAGAAAATTATGAAGAATTAGAGGATTCCAGCGTGAGTAGGATGGGGAACATGTGGCCGGAGACAGGAGTTGGAGTCCATCCTGTGACCCTGAGGTCACCAAGCACATGAAGCTGCCTCATCTTGCTGGCCACGATAAGCAACATCACTTTTATGTGGGAGAATTTAGACAGAGACTGATGGAAAATACTGGTGGCTGATGGAAAGATGTTAAATCTTGGATAACATTCACATCCAATCCATCCAGGATTTATAGGAGTGAAAAAGCTGCAGGAGCTTAGAGACTATAGTTTAACTTAAAGGTGAGCAAAGGTTTCTGAAAAGTCTGGTAAAGTCAATGAGCAATATCCTCCTACACACAACGAAAGAAAATCTTGGAAAAATCTGACAAAATGAATGGAAAAAAATACTATGAAGGTGAGTCCACCTGTCACTCTGCTGAATGATGGGAAATTTGGTTCTTTGGGAAGCGGTAAGACGCATTTATTTAGCAAACAGAAACTTATAAAATGCACCCTAAAGTGCTTCTTTCTCTTGCACACGAACCAGACTGGCATTGGCAACAGCATTTCCATTGTTTTAGGGTATCTGGCAAAAGTTCGGCATTGGAAAAATAAAACATGAAAATAAAAAAATAACGTTTCAGTCCAAAGTCACGTGATGCAGACGTGGAGAAGCGCAACATACACAAGAAATACGCACTAAACTCCGTGCGTAAAAGCGCATCTCACCGTGAAGTGAACTGAAGTGAGGTGAGGTTTTACTTTTCTGGAATCCTGTGCAGGGTTTAGTAATTTACTTGGGAGTCCTGTACACATACAAGCCGATAAAAACTGGGTCACATCGACTGTGATTCTTGCGCCGCGCTTTTTCAGTCTGCAGGTGACTGGCTTAAGTGCGCACGTCCTGCACGGAGTCATGAAAGCAGCTCCACTCTGTTTCTCCCTCCGCCGCTCGCTTTCTCTCTCACTGGCGCTGCGCCAGCTCCAGCACGCTCCAAGTCTCTTCTACTCTTGCGCCGCTTGCCGCTAACTTTACACCACCCCTCATTTTGAGAAGAGAGCGCAGGAGGGAGGGCAACGGGAGGAAAAGGGACGGGGGTGCACCAGGAGCTGAAAAGAGGTGGGGCAGAGGGGAGGAATGGATGGAGGAAGGGGAGAGGTAGAGGAGAAGGAGGGGAAGATGGGAGGGGAGTCTCGCTGCCTCTCTGGCCGACGCTGGAGTGCGGTGGGGTGGGGTTGGAGGGGGGCAACGGGAGCCCTTGGCCGCCTATTCGCCTTCCAGTTGCCTCCGCACTATATAAACACTCATTGGTGCCTCTGGCTTGACGCACACACACTCTTTGCGCACGCATTCGCACAAACACGCACTACGGGTGACTTGTATAGGCAGCCAGCAGTAAGAGGGAGGGAGAAAGGAGCGATCAGAGACAGAAAGGTACACAGAGAGGAGAGTGGACGACAGAAAGTAAGAGAAGCAGAAAGAGGACGGAGCATCTCCTGCGCACCTACTCATCCCTGCAAGCTCACGGATCTTTAAACTCTTTAAACCCCTCGTCCTTGCTCCAGCGAGATTAAAACTTTTTTTCTAAGAGGCATTTAAAACTTTTTATTTTGATTGGAGTTGTCAGAGACAAGATTCTTGGAAGACGCTTCGTTTAATTAACTTAATTTTTTTTTCCATCGAGAAGTTTTTGAAAAGCAAAACTCCTGTTAGCTCCGGTGTTCGACTTAATTTTTTCCACGTGTCCCCGGGCGTCCCGGTGTCTGACATAAACGTGTCACCTTTAGATTTTTGCCTGCATCAAAGTTCCTGACTTTTTCCTCCCCCTACAACATCATTTTAAGTCAGAAACAAACACAAACAAGACTGAAAATGAAATTTCAAACATCAGGACCGTGCCCAGTAAAGTGTGATTCTGGTCCTAAATACTTAAATCATTAAAACAAAGTTAGTTTTAATGATTTGATTATAATTTTTAGTTGTGACATTGAAGATACCGGTTGTCACATAACAGCTCACCTGTAGCATCTCCGCTCACCCGACACTGATTTGAACTTGTGAGGCATCAAAACACAATTTTGTTGCTATTTTAAGATAAAAAATTACTTAGAAAAAAACGCGCTCTGCGCAGTTCATTCATTCTAAGAAAAAAGCCGCCCGTTTTCATTTTAGAGCACTTTGGGGGCGCATAAAGAAGCGCCGCGCTTTTTTTTAAACGCAAGTAAAATCTTAAAAAAAAAAAAAAAATCTATATCGGGGATCCACGTTGTTTTTTTTTTTTATCCCAAACGAAGTTTGTTCAGAAAGTAGTTTAGAGAGTCGGCCGGGTTCTCCATCACCATGCTGTTCGACAGTTTCGACCTGGTCTCGGCTCTGGCCACTCTGGCCGCCTGCCTGGTGTCCATGGCCCTGCTCCTCGCCGTCTCGCAGCAGCTGTGGCAGCTCAGATGGACGGCCACGCGAGATAAGAACTGCAAGCTGCCTATGCCAAAAGGATCCATGGGCTTCCCCTTCATCGGCGAGACCTGCCACTGGCTCCTGCAGGTAAGAGCGCACGCGGGGTCGGGATGGGGAGGGGGGAGAGGGAAGCTTTGTCTGGGTCAGCACGGGTCCCGGGTTCTCCGTGGACTACCTGCATAATGAAGTTATTTATTTCTTTGAAATTAAAGTCATTCGGAAACTTTAATACTTTCAATTGGGGTGCATCTCAATTCCACACTTTCCCTTTTCTGTTCTCCACGCACTCAGCATTCTAACATCAACTTACTGATGACATAGTCTGCAGGACAACGAGGTTATCTTGATATCGACTAACAGAGTCGTTTAATTCTGCACCTATTAAGAAATTTGATATTTCTTATGACGCGCGCACTTGGTGCCAATTTTAAAACAAACACAGATCTGTGTCTTTTTTTGCCTTCAAACAAAAACTAATTATTTTACGACTTTCAAGAATATCTTACGAGTTAAACTTATAAAATCTTATCTCAGCCTGGGGAATCATTCTGACCTCAACTATGTGTTTGAGCTGGTTCATCCTGATCCTGCGCGCCTGTGATGTTCACAGACTGAATGACTCCTGTCCACCTAACCACACACAGATAATCATCAAAGAGTTTTACTTCTTTTTTTTTCCCAGTTGATTGAGTTTATAGCTCTGCAATATCTCTCCCACTCTCTTACAGTGGCGATCAGATCAGTTTATTTACCTATTACCTCAGACAGGAGCGCATCGGGTCAGCAGACCGCGGAGCGAAAAAAAAAAAAAAAAAAAAGGGGGGGAGGG
>JBAFTA010000006.1:6977641-7003827 GCA_036919975.1 Melanotaenia parkinsoni | reverse complement strand
AAACACCCTAAATACACATTCTTTCTCCCACTCCTCACACACACACCCTTGCCCATCTAGCGTTGTGTGTGTGTGTGGATTGATCTGAGTAAACATAATTAGCTGTTTTAGTTTTTTGTCTTGCTCTAATAAAAGAGTCATTTGTTGGACATTTCCACTGCGCTACAAAGAGGACATTTATAAGCCTCGGCCCAGGTTCGCCCCCAGGCCAACCCCAACAGAACAGACGGGGGTATTTTTAGCACGGCTGGCGGGCTAGCTAGCTGTGCTTGGACAGTGTGTGTGCGTGTGTTTGTGTAGAGAGAACAAGAGAAACAAGGAGATTTTATGAGATTTCCTGTGATCACGATGACGCTTGTCAGAAACTTTGAGTAGATGTGAGTGGGCAAACGTGAGCTGAGGTGGATTTGTGTGTGTGTGTGTGTGTGTGTGTGTGTGTGTGCGAATACATAGCGTGTGTGGAAACTCTTCATAGAAACTCCCTTTCTGCCCCTTTATTGAGGTTCTTGTAAAATATCTGATAAACCTCTGTTAAAAAAAAAGTATAAAAGAGACTCTGTGGAAGCTGCCATTGCAGCTTACAAGTACGAGCCTGTCCAGACAGAAACACACACACAGTTAAAAAGCGTTGCACTTAGGGACGTTGCTTTACTTGGTTATTAAACACTATTCCAACTCCTCTAATCGAGTGTACAAAACCTTTAACCCTGACAAAAACGTGATTTTACTCTTATTCTAACCTTGGTTTAACCACGCCTCGGGGTGCAGTTTGAAGCAGCGATGTTGCTCTCAGTCCATCGCCGCTGGATTTATGCTTAGCTTAAGGTGAACGGGGAGCTCCAGGGACATCGATGGAAAGTGTTTCATTTCACTGGATTTGTTTTGTTTCCTTTTGAATGATGTGCAATATTTTTTAGAGACTGCTGTTACCACAAATGGACGAAGTCCTGATTTGTTTTTTTATGTGAAATCACAAAAGTTTGAGCATTAAAAGATCAAATCGTAGAAGTGAACCGATGTTCATCTCTCTAAAGCTGAAACTGTTAACTGCGGTTTAATGTGATCTTAATGTTAAAATGTTAAACCATGATTTATTTGCTGATTATATTTTGTGTTTAACTAAAATCAAATATTCAAATAACGTCAGAAATTATGATATTAATCTGTTTATACTTAATGTGAAGTTTGTGTATCTAAAAAAAACAAACCGTAAACTCTAAATAAAAACGTGCGCAGTTCAGCAGCTGAAACTCTTTATGTATAATTCCCAACTCCAGCTGCTGACTGCATGGAGCTGCATGAAAAAAGTGGTGCACACATCATGTTTTGTGTCTCCACAGCCAAATTTTACTAGTCTTAGTTGCTAGGCAACATGTCCACAAGAAAGAAAGAAAAAAAAAAGGAGGCTTTAAAACTTTGTGCCCGCCATCATTAAGAGAAACCTCTTTATGGTTTTCAGCTCACATCAGAGTCTGCTGCCTGTGACCTCGGTGGTAAAATCAACTGTAATGTTGTGGCAGCAATTTTGGTTTCTGGAGGTTTTTTCCCCCCAAAAACGAAGTTGGTGTTTACAGTGAGGGCTTCTTCGCCTCACTGAAGTTTGGAGGGAAATTGTGTTTCAGCCTGCGCAATCAGTGTGAAGCTGTGACGCCTGCATCTCCATGGCGACAGCTCCATTTGTGTGTGTGTGCGCTTGCTGTGAAACGTACGTGTTCTCCTGCAAGAGAAGTGTGGTGTCATTACATCACAACTTTCCATGCTGGGTCTGTGTGTGTGAATGTGTGTGTGTTTTGCCAGATTTGGGATGGGGAGAGGGGTGTACACTTCTCACCTTTTAAGCTAAATGTCATCCAGACCACACCTCTGGCACACACGCTCACACAGATTATTTCAGTGCAACTTTTTTTTTGTGTTTGTAGGCACAATTTTTTTTCTCATTTTTCTGTAGAGAATATGACAGATGAAAACCTCCAGTTTTTCTGCCAAAATGTGTGCGTGCATGAAAAGAAAACGAACAGTGATGGAAAAAGAAAATGCATGAAGAAATACACACATAAGTCACACATACACACAGAAAAAGTGCACAATTCACCCCAATCTGATGCTGTATCTTGGGGTGTGAAAGGGAGCCTTGTCTGGCTGCCTGAGGAACTCCCTTTGAATTGGACTGTGTGTTTGTGTGTGTGTGTGTCAGCAGGCCTGCCAGGCAGACATACTAAACCACTCTACATCCATATGGCAGCAAAATGTAGCTTGGAAAAAAACCCCACTCTAACACACACACCCTGAGGGCTTTAGAGGCCAGCCGGCAACCTGGTGTGTGTCTGTATTAATGTGTGTGTGCATGCCACAGTAAAAAGAGGAAGTGTACAGGAGCTGTGAAAACAGCTCAGGTCAACAGTTTGTACCCAGAGAGAAACAGCAACTAAAATCTGCAAAGGTGAAGGAATCAGGCGTCCCAAGTCAAACATAACTGTACAGAAATTCAATGTCAGTGAACGCATCGTTCTTGGTAAACTCGTAAACCAGAAGCCAGACAGTTTTACAGAAAAACGTGGTGTAAACATATGGTGTAAATAAAATTTTGTCAACACCTCACAAAGAGGTCTTAACATCTGAAGGAGCTTAAGTACAGTTACAAACACAGCCAGAGAGGAGGGGGTGGGGATGCTGGTCAGAATGCTAATTAGCTGCATTTTTCATCTATAAAAGCGGTCGGGGTGATCAGAGATTTCAAAGCGACATGAAACGACTAACAGAGCTGCAGGGAGGCTGAAGCATCTGTGTTCAATTTAGCTCACACAGAGAAAGATGTGAGGTGTGTCGCAGGAAGGTGAGAAACAGCCGAGGGACACAAATGAGTTGGCGAGAAGGCAGATTTGTCATCTCAGCTCCAAAGTCTATCATCAGTTGTGGTTTGACAGGTGCTTTGGGCCATGTTGGTTCCAACATGCTTTGGTTGTGTAAATAAAGCCCAAAATAATAATAATAATGATAATGATTATAATACAATGCCCCAAACTGAATGAACCAAGATTTACTTCTTACTTCTTACTGTTACAATAAGGACTCACTACTTTCTAATCTAAACATTGTATGTGAACAACAAAGTGTTGAATCGTCCAATATACAGGTAATCTCAAAGAAAACTGAGTTGAGTAAGGTTAAAGTTTAACAAAGTATGCCTGTGTATTGGCCCCTTTATTGATTAGTGTGAGTTTCCAGTATTTAAGCAGACAAGACATAAACAACAGAGAAAGTGCTGGGTGTGTGATATTAATGCACACCATGTCGGAATGGGAGGAGCCTGATTTTTCATTGTGAAATCTGCCTCATTGTCTGCGATGGAACTGGATATTAAAGATTGTTTAAGAGTCTTTTTTTTTTTACCCGTTCTTTAATTGGATAAAAACACCATTGGAGGAGAAGGACAGAACACATCCGGGGTGAAATCTCTGTAACGCGGATTTAAAAGGAGGGCTGACACTGAAATCACACCCCGGCCTCACTGCACACTTCAAGTAGAGAACGAGCATCCGTGCACATCCATCGATTGGACAACACTGTATATGATGAGAGCTTCATAAAAAGATCCTGGAAGAAATCTGGATTAGAAGCTAAACTGTCCCTAACCTATGACCAGAAGTTTTAGATTATATTCCAGTAGAGATGTTTGGTCTTTCCTGTCTACATGATGGTGAAACCAAGCCTGCTAGCTGGTCACAAACCAGACACCTTCCAGCAATCTCCTCTGAACAACAGATTCTGCAGACATCTGATGTGTAGAGCTGACAAATTTTTAACCTAAAGTTGTCTTAAAAAGGTAATGTGTAGTCATGGCAACCTATAAAGTGGGTTAGTGTTATACATTCAGAGCAAGAAAAGGATGCATTTTTGTAATGCATTATTAGGTTATTTCATAACGCTACACTGTAGGGTCTCATCCCTTATCAGCGAGGTTGTTAGTGAAACACGTTAAACACAAAAGGCCTCATCTTGACACACGACAGGACTTGGCATTTTTAGTTTCCTGAGACCAGTGTCAACAGTGTCTTTTGTTTTTTTGTGACTCCTGTAAAACGGAACCAGTGATACCCTTTACGGTTTTCCAGCAGCTTGTCAATATGAAATTCCCTTGGTTGATAAATTCATCCAGAAGGACGAGCGAGCAGGTACTCAAGAGCAGGACCTAAACACCTCCTCACTTTTAACAGTTCTTGGAAACTGAAGCAGGTTTTGATTCAGATTTTATTGAATGTATCAAGGCTACGCTGCAGGACTCTGAGCCACAAATTACACCGTAAACCTAAATCACTGCGAGAAGGCGAAGCTGTGTGAGCACACGCACATGTGCACAAACTGAAAGCACCGGCGCTGCCAGAGGTGTGTCCCAAGCCGGAAACAAACTAGCCGCGAGAATTAAATGCCAATTTCTGCATTTGTTTTCCAGTAGTGAGAGTTACAGTGGCTCTTTATGCTGATTCCAATCAGAAATGTTTCATGTGATCTTTTCCTTCTTAAAGGGAAAATGTAGAGACAAGAAAACAGTTCTTTCACTAATAAAGCTGGGCTGAGTCCTGCAACAGCACCTCATTCTGCTTCTTTTTTTTACATGTATGTTTTCATGTATTACCACTGTGTGTGTGTGTGTTTCTCAGACTTGAACATATCTCTTTCCCCTCGAGTAAACTGGGGTCAAACCAGTTAGTGTTGTCACGGCAATTTGCAGTTGGGCCTCTGTGTATTTACTTTGCATGTTTTTTTTTTTTTTTCCTGTGAATTATATGAAACTAGAGTGTGTATTTCATAAAGTGTGTATATACGGGACCTAAACATGCATGTGCTGACAGTGTGTTTTTACAGTATGTGTGAATACTTGCATGTGAACGTTAGATACGGTGTGCCGTGTATGTACGTCCTGTATGTGTGTAACACGGTAATCTGCCCTCAGGTTGTGTATATATATATATATATATATTTCTTAGTCAAACAACCCATATATAGTTTTGGGGTCAGCTCCCTCTTGTTCTGCCATGACCTCCTTACTTAGAGGTCAGAGTCAAAGCTGCACTGGGGTCATCTTGCTAACTGACTCCAGCTCTGGTCCTCTGGGATTTTACTAACAGCCAGGCTGTTGAAAATGTAGGAAAGAGGCCCAAAATGGGCTGCATGGCTCGGGTGAATTAGAAGAAAAACAGGGTGAACATGTTTTCTTTATTGTCATCAAACAAAAAAATTAAGTAATTTTTTTAAAATCGTAGAAGCAGTTAAATATTCATCTTTGTGTTACATTCTCTTTCATAGTTCCTCTGTCTGTTCAGTGGTCAATGTCAAGATTTTTTTTTTTTTTAAATGGAGATGCATCAATGATTCGATTCTGTTTCTAGTCATCCAACATGATTTTCTATTAGTGACAAGAACTTAGCGCCAAAATTTGCAAAAAGGATTTATGTACTAAAATTTATGTAGCTTCCGGATTCGGAAAATTAGATGTCGTATAGTTTAATATCTAGACTCATTTGAACAGAGAAGAAAAAAGTATTCCCACAAATCAAGTGATAAAGATAAATATATTAATGTTTTGTCATAAAAACATGACTGGGAACAACTAAAAGAAGTTCAATTAATAGTAATAAATGAGGCGACATGTGGAAAAATGGACACGCTGACAGCTTCAATCAGCTCCACCTCGATGAGAAATTTTATTTGCTGTACTTTAACCCTGCGCTGAAAATGTTTGGAGAACCTTTAACCCCAACTATTACTCATAGGTCGATGTAAAAGCTGATCTCAGAACATGTCTTGAAGGCAACTTAAATCAGTTTTCATTACATTATCCTTGTATATACAAGCTTCTCTAACATCTGCAGCCTGCATCCATCACTGGATACCTTCCCCTTTTCTCTGTAAGCTTTCTATGAGCGAGGGACTCACCAGAAACAGTCTGTTTGGGCCTCAAACCGCAGAAAGAAGACATACTTAGTGAGACGTTTTAGAGATGAAGATCAAAGCTGGAGCAACGCTTAACTGTATGAAATGCAGCTTTGTTCGCTTGTGGATGATGTTTAGGATGAAAAGAGGATAATAATGACAGAATGGGGAAAAAAAGCTGCGGACCAAGGGAACAGGTTTTAGGTAGTTAGAGAGAATGTACTTGAGTTTGACGCCATTTTCTTAAGCTCAGCTTAAATTTGGTTATGTTTAAAAGTTTATTGTTGGTGCACATAATGATTTTAACATATAAACATTCAAAATGAGCCTCAAACATGGAGAATATTAACAGAAACTGGTTGACTATGTTGGAAGTGGAGATGAGGGTGGGCTCTGTCCACAGGAGGAGAAAAGTGCTGGTCTGATGTCAGTGATGCAGGGTGGAGTGTTTGGGGATTTCCTCTAAATAACCTCGTCTAGCACCTTCTGCTGTTAAGGAGTAGCTGTAAAGGGAAAATCCATCTTCCAGGGAAATCTACATAATTTTCTAAACTAAATCTTCCTTTTAAATCCACTCATCTTGTCCTGATTTGGTTCCAGCTTCAGTCTTAAGGAAAACAAGAATTACTGGAAATAATCAGAAAAAACTTTACCGTTTAATCTGAAAAAATAACTAAACAGACATAAAAGATAATGTGATTTAAAAATATTGGTGCTTTCGTCTGGATGAAGACACTGATGATGATCTTATGTGCCTCCTCTCTGTCCAGGGTTCGGGCTTCCACGCATCGAGGAGACAGAAATATGGAAACGTGTTCAAGACCCACCTCCTGGGCCGTCCCGTGATTCGGGTGACGGGTGCCGAGAACGTGCGCAAGGTGCTGATGGGTGAGCACACGCTGGTGACGGTGGACTGGCCTCAGAGCACCGCCATGCTTCTGGGACCAAACTCACTGGCCAACAGCATCGGAGACATCCACCGCAAGAGAAGAAAGGTTAGGAAGCACAACACTCACTGAACTATTGAGACATATGAAGGGAAGGAAAGACAAAGCTGAGCCCTGCTTATCTGCTACTTTATGTCCCGAGAAAATAAACATTTTTATCATTAAACGCAATTTATTCTGTAAATCAACTGCAATCACACACACAAAACACACCATGCAGATGCAGTCAGAGCTGAGTGCAGCGATACTCAACTCTGTGAGCTATACAAGACAAAATAAAACTACCCAAAAATGGATGTCTTATTTGTCTCAAATAAATTAAGTAAATTATTAGCATTAAATACATGCACCTGCAATTTACATTAGTACTGCAGACGCATGCTGTAGCAGGGATATAAACACCGAGACGACAGGAATGACTGAGGCAGGAGATGGATTTATTCATTCATAAATATCAATTTGTAATAACTACTTTCAAACTGAAAAATGAGCAAAATCTTATTTCCTGCAGCATGTGAGACACAGAAATCTGTATACTCTGTCCAATTTATCACTTAAAAAATGAAAGAAAATAATAAATAAATAACAGTTAAGAACAACAGTATGGTTTAAAAGGTGACAGAAAAATCAGCTAAATGGTGGCAAGAAATCTCTTAAATTCTAAAAAAAAGATTAAATGTTTCTGCAGGTTTTGTTTATCTAATTGTCTGAAACAAAATTGGGGATGCATTGAGTGATCAGCCAGTTACTGGCCAATTTTAACCTCAATCCGATCCAATAGATAACTGAACAATTTTTTATTTTTCTTTCTTGTAACCGACTTCTCACAAACCTTTATGTATTGAAATAAATAAAAAATAGAAAAGATTAAAGGACTTGTAATCTAGTTTGTTAAAGGAGGATATACAGCAACTCCTGCCTGTTAATTGTTAAATGAAAACAAAATAATTTATTTCATAGACAGTTTATTATAAATTTAAATAAGAAAAACTGCAGTTTGTGTATCTTGATACACAATACTTAACAAGTTTATCATCATAATTAAATTCATGCATTCAATTTCATAACTTGAGAATTATCTGAAATCAACCTTGCATTTAATTTCACAGAAACAAATTTTTCTTACTGAGGTGAGCCAGCTGTGATGATGTAAGCGCTCCTGTACTTGTTAAAAACAGATTACGACCTTCATTTTTCAAGCGACGTCAGGCTGCAGAAATGTTTTCAAAGCCTCACCTTACCTAGCCCAGCAGTGTTTGTCCTTCCTGTTTGTGACTACTGCAAGTTATTTTACACCAATCGCTGTCCTGTAGGCCGTCTTCAAATGGGAAAATTATGGCTCCAAGATCAGTCAGAAATATGTTTAAGCTTTGAATTTCCCCAGAACTGGAGAGAAGATATTTATTTTAAGAAAGGGTTGCTTTTTTCACAGCCTTATTATAGCTACCAGATATAAAGATGATCGAATAACTTCTTGGGTATTTATTTTAGACCATCTGCCTCATCCAGCTTCCTTATTAGGTGGGAAAAAACCCCCCAAATATTTAGTTCAACTTGGTTGAAAATCTTGCGATCATGTCACTCCAACACCAGTCCATCTTGCCTGAAAATGTAGATTACTGTCAGTCTTGAATGAGGGAATGTGCGTGTCCACCACAGCCAACATAATTTGAACAGATTATGTGCAGCCACGTAACGCCGTTAAAGACGTTGTTTTATGTATTTCTGTGGGAACATGCAGCAATTATCCAAATCAAGCATTTAAAAGGACACTTTCTATGCAATTATGTTGTTACTGCAGTCACGACACAAAAGATATTGAGGAGCTTAGTATCCAGAAACAGAGGCACAACTGGAACGCAACATGTAGTTCAAACACATTAAACATCTATAATAAATACACATTTCCAGTATTCATGCTTTGAAATAAGAGGCGCACACGCAGAATGAATGTAAAGCGATCCTGTAGACTCGGTCTTATCAGCAGTATTCTGGCTACTGAAGCGTGAGAACGACCCTTCCATCACTCTATCCTCCGCTCTACTCTTCTACATCAGGAGACGGCCCTCGATTATCTGTTTTTCCTTTTTACAGTCTTTGCTTAATTTCTCTCATTTCACCCTCTCTCTTTCTCCTGCTTCCTCCCTCTTGTTGGAGCCAGGATCATTTCAGGTAATCAGCCACTTACCTCTCTCTCCTATTATCCCTTTTCCCTGGGGCACATACCTTCCCTCTCTTTCATGCACACACCAGATGCATGAACACACACAACACACCAGTCACAGATAAACACACAAAGGATCAGTAGAATAAGCAGAGTCTGCTGTGTTTTCTGGTAAATCAGTCTCTCATTTTCCTTCTGCAGAGTGGAGGTGGGTGGGTGGGGTGGTGGGCTTTGGAGGCGGGGTCAGGTTTCGCTGCTGCGGTGCCTGTGGATGGCAAGGGGTCGGCTGGGTCTAATCTGAGCTCTGATCCCCTCTCTTCTCCCTGGAGACCCCCACACTAACCTCATGTAATGACCCCTGATTAGGAAGGCTGCCTCCGACACGGAACAAAGAGGGGCTTTCTGTGGGGGCCTGACACACACACAGTATGTAAAAGCATGATTGCACACACACCTGAACACAAAAAGCCAGATGCAGAGATGGATGTGAGGTCAGTAAGTTGTTTATAGAGTTATCTATCCCCAAATCCTGTAGTGAATTGGGAAAAAATATATTTAAAGATGCTGCTTCCTCTGCTTGGAATCAGCTGTGAAATCCCCTGAATGTTAAAGTGGTGGTTTTACTCAGTAAATCCCAGCAAATATTACATTTATCAGAGGTCGTTAAGTCTTCTTGTAAATGTTTTCATCAACCATTCACCTCCCGCTATTTCTTGATTAAATAAAAGGTTATTCATTTATTGATTATTCATTCATTCATTGCATCTTTCATCTGTTAAATGTTTGACCGGCATAAAAAGAAAAAAAGATCCTGAAAATCAAATCATTTCAGATAATAACTTCAATATAAAAAAATTAAGTATCCATGGCTGCAAAAACTACTCAGATTAATTAGTCATATGGATTGATATTAAGATGAATAGCACGTTTTGTCTCAACATCTTCTACAGTGAGGACGTGACACCTGCCAATGTACACTGGGGGGATAAAGTCTTGAGCCATCCATCATTTTGTTATAAACTGGCAGGAAAAATGGGGAAAAAAGCTGCAGCAATATATTCTAACATGCAAACATAGATGGAAATACAGGCTATATAATGCAAATAAAGAGTTTGCACTATTTTAATGAGACTGAACGTCAACGCTCTTAGACAAGCTGTCTTGAAAGTGTCTATTATGCTCATTTCAGGCTAATTTGTTTTAATATGCGAGTCCACAAGAGCAGGAATCAAATCAGCATTTTTCATAAACCCCTTTATTTATTTTATATCGATCCTCTCCATAGGCCCTCAGATCAGCCACAAGCACAATGAACCACCCTGAACCCCGCCTCCCTCTGATGGTCAGCTGCCGGGAGCACTGTGTTTGTCATGGAAACACTGGCCAATCTCGCAAACAAACCAAAGTAATATAAATACTCAGTAAACAATTTCAAAACAAAACATACAGTCAAACATGTTCAATCCCAAATCTGACCCCAAAAACGAGGGTGAACAACTCAACAACCTGCATCAAGGAATGCAGCAGGATGTATCTGTTTGGTAAATATTCTGCTTACCAGCTACAGTCTGACATAACGTTGTTTACCGTCCTTCACTCGCCCTATATATTTCTACATGTTAATGGGCATACATGTGGCAAATGTACCATAATGCCAACAGAGGTGGAAAACGTCTGCTGTTAAATAATAGATAAGGTTATGATGCTTTTTGCTAACACTTTCATGGATTGTTACTCTATAGTTGTATTTCTAGCCACTCCATGTACATATTGTTTCATGTGGCTAATCAGCGGGGTGATTTTAGCCTGGTTGTTTTGTTTGTAGCATTTCCATCTGCAGTGTTGATCGTTAGCTTTCTGGTCATCATTCTATGTGTGTTACCTGCTGGTAGTGATCAGGTAAAGTAAGTGTGGGTTAATTTCTTTACTTTGACCGTTGCTCACACACAAAACAAAACAGACAATTTTTTTGGTTTTACTTACAGCTTGTGGCTCAGGATAAGAGCGTGGTCCTTGATTGTAGGAACAGACCCTCCTTTCATTTAAAGCCTGATCGCAAATCCCTCGTTATACCGATCCGTATTCATCCAGCAGTCTTTGGTGAAGTGCTGGTAACAAATACAAACATATCACTGAAATATCAAATTAGAAAAAAACTCTAAAACCTATTGTTTTCAGCACCATGGAAATTGCATGCAGAGACATAATGGAAAAAAACGGCTCCGCTCACTTGTCTGATGAATATTTAACACTACAACACTGTAGAAAGCTCAGAGAAGTCGAAATAGCATAATAGGATCCTTTCAAGTATTCTTCAGGAACAGTTCTCCAGACTTCTTGAAGGACATTTTAAAGCTCTTCTTTGGATGATTTCTGCCTTTTGCTAGGTACTCTGTCAAGATGATCCCACACTGCTTCAATAATGTTGAGATCTGGGCTCTAGGCAGGATTTATTACTCTATAAGACCCGATTTTCAGTCCAGTTCTTGTGTCGTTTGGCATGCTTTAACATTTTCTTTTTGCTTCTCATCCTTTAAAATGGCTTCTTGACAGCCATCTTTCATGAGACCATTTCTCATGAGGTTTCAATGATCAGAGACGGATCAAGTGAAGGTCCAGATGCATTTCTCAGGTCCTGTGTCTGTCTTCAGTGGATTTGACATGATTTTCAGTCACTGTTCTTCTGCAATAATAGGACTGACAGTTCTTCTTTTGTCCTTCACTTGTTTTTTCCTTACCTTAACTTTTCAAGGACATACTTGCACACCATGCTGTGACATCCAAGTTTTCCCATTGACGACTCCTTAGGAATCACCATGAGAACAGAGGCAAATGCTACAACTGTTTACTAACTAAAACCAAAGTGTGATTACTTATGTGTGTATGCGTGTGTGTGTTTTGGCAGCATTCACTCCTGTTTTCTGCATAATAAAACTCTGTTAACAGACAGAGGCGAGACGACATCAACTAAAAGAAAGAATGAGCGACTAGTTTACTGTCTGATCTACTGGACCAAAGCTCTCTATGTGATTGTGTGTGTGTCTCTGCCTTCCTTGTGGTTTTTGTATGGAAAAACAATCTTTGCACAGCACATTAGCCTTTAGTGGATCAACAGAGCCAGCCAGTTTCCATATAACCCAGTGTTAAGCTGGGAAACTAGCTCTGTCAAAGAACCACAGTGGATGGGCTTTCCACTACAGGCCAAACTGAGTCCAACAGTCAGGACCTGCACGTCATCTTTAGCTCGGATCAACACCAAACATGAAAAGCAGACAGACTATCACTTTGGTGATGCTGATGAGCCAGTGGACAGTCTGCAGCGGTTCAGAGTATTGTGATGTCTGGGTTTACCACACATAAAGCCGGTTTGAACATCACAGACTGTAAACTTTGCACAGATGTTAGGCTAGCTTCTGATCCCTGCGCAACCTGGTCATTAAAAGCTAACTTTTAAAAAGGGTAAAAATGTGATTTATATGGGATAGCTTCAGTTTCACCTGTATTTAAAGTTGTACTCCGTAGAAAGTTGATGCAAACTGCAAAACTCTTTGCAAAGATTTCCTCAGTGTTTCAAATAAATAAACAAATCATTACACTCTCTTGATCAAAAGCTCAAGATGGTAAAAACTTTAAATGGGGGTAAATTAAAATGTCTGTTACAAATCAGTTCTGACTTACAGAACATGTATGCACAATTTACCACGCAAACAAGCAGCTGTTTCTGCCACTGGACAACAAACATGGCTAAAACTTACAGATATGAAAAAAAATTACACAGACAAATAAAGATAAAGAGATTTCCCAACGACCTTTCTCCTTTTTCTCTCCTATACTGCTCAGGCAGCTGCTTTTGTTTATTCTTGCCAAGTTTTATTTCCAGTTAATGCAGCTTAGCTGACATGTCACGGACAACACCGCATTGCCTAGCAAGTAGCCTGTTTGATTCAGGTAATGACAAAAAAGTGTTTGTGGCCACCTGGTAAATATTCAGAGCTCTTGTTTCAGCTGTTTCCAGGTCTCCAGCAGCTTTTGACACAAATGTTTGTCCCTTTAGAAGCTAAATGCTACACAGTGTTTACCCATGAGTTGCTAAGTTTTCTGTTTTTGGCTTAGAGTTCAGTTGTTTTCTACAGTTTGAAACTGCATCATTTCTGGTGTGTAAAGTAAAAAAAATGAGGGTGGTGTGGTGAGGTGCATCTTGGATTGTTTGGTGATCACTTTCACCAAATCTGGTGAAAGTGATCATGTATGGTTGTTAGTTTAATTTGTCTCCACATTAGCGGCATAATGAACTAGCAGCTTGTCCAGGGTGTGCCCCACCTCTTGCTTGATGACAGATGGAATAGGCTCCTGCCCCCACAGCCGTGAACAGGGTGAAGCGGGTAAAAAAAAAATGGATTGAAGTTGAAAGATCGTACAGTGTTCTGCATTCTGTTATCTCCCCCTTTAGAAACAGTGACGAGACAGATGATGCAGAAATTTTGATTAGAAGTTATTTAAATCTTAAAACATAACAACTTACAGCCAAATCTTTAGCATCTAAAATCTTAGCATCTTGTGTCTTTCAGATCATGCAATATAGATGATTAAAGGAACTTTCTTTAACTCGCGTGACATTACAAATGTATAAATAGAGACGTTTTGTGGCAAGAAAGTTGGCCTGTGGTGGAGAAATGTTCCTCTGTGGTGGAGCAAGGCTGTGCAAAATGTTGACAGTGGCAGCTAATTCTCTGTTTTCACCTTCCTAGCATACCTCTCACTTCATCCTCTTTAACCATCATCTGCCGAGATTCCCTCATTTTTCCTTATAAGAAAGAAGAAGAAGATGAAAAAAAAAACATTTTCCTTCCACCCTTGTTATTCTTTCTTTTGGGACAGATGCCTTTTTCCTACATTAAAGAGAAACGGAGGCAGCAAAAACAGAGAGGCAGGCATGGAGATGAGACTGGACAAGAAACTCACCTCTGCCTTTGTTCAGCACCTCAGCTTGACACCTTCAGTCGGTTGTTTCTCACAATGAGGAATAAACCAAATAATCATGCATACCTCTTATTGTAAAACGCTGCCACTTCCCTGAAAACTCCAAGAACAGGATGCTGCTTTGCATGCAGCACCCCAAATCTGTGTCAGTGTGCTTCTGCTCATCATCAGTAGAGGGCACTGCCATTTTCAGCTGAGCCTCTAATATTTGTCTTTACAAGTATAACCTGTGTGAAAGATGAAATCCTCACTCAAGAGGATTCTTGAAATGCAAAAAGTGATGCAGCTTAAACATAACTTCTACAAGCATTCCTGGTCTCAAGAAACCTCCAGAAACCTGCAATTTTAGTGTTTTTTTATTTCTCAGCTCTCCAGCTGACGGATGCTGAGATCTTCTGTTTGTTGAGAAAATGCAAACAGCAATTATTGATACTCCAGCAGAAGTTTGAAGTGGAGAAGAAATATCAAGAAGGCACTTGGATCTTAAAGTTTGGTGTTGGGCAATTTGCTCTCCATTCCTGATGTAATTCTGTAAACATAGCTGCTGAGACATGCTGATCCTCACCAACAAAGTAGTCCCTCTCTGATTCAACGTGACGATAGAGGCATGGAAAGACATACAGAGCACAGTGAAAGAAAAGAGAGCGAGGAGAAAGAGTATTTTTAAAAAGAGGATGGATGAAGGGGCAGGGAGAGACGGGAAGAGGTGGGAGCAGCGAGGGCAGAGAAAAGAATAAAGGAGTCTTTACATGTCTGTAGAACCAGCAGCTCGCAGCACTTTCATATAATTTAAGACATATGGACGTTATTAGGACAACTGTGTCTATGTGTGTGTTAGAGCCTGAGAGTGTGTGTGACCTGTGTGTGTGCGTGTCTTAAAGCCTGTGTCTTTGCGCTGCAGGCTAGAGAAGACAGTCACGTTTTTGTGGTGCAGCAAAATGACTGTTGTACTGAACAACCCCCCCCCCCACACACACACACACACACACACACCACACACACACAAACATACGCACACAAAGATGCCGCCTCCTTCGCCCTCTTCCTGAGCGGAGCTTGGATCGTCCCACAGTGACACTGCATAAAAACTGTGTTTGATTGGCAGCCAGGTTGTGTAGAGAGATGCTGGGCGTGTGTCTGAGTGTGTGTGTTTGTCTGACCTGTATTTACCTTTCAGAGCCTTACCTCCACACACTGACTGACTCACTGGTGCTGCAGTAGCTCAACCCTTAAACTCAATGTCTATTTATGTCAGTGTGTATATGTGTGTGTGTGTGTAGGAATACACAAAGTGCTCACTCAAATTTAGCAATTATACATAATCCAGTGCAGACGGGCTACACGGGTAAACTTGCAATGTTACACAATCACTCCTGGTTAAACCAGTATTTTCGCTAAATCAATTTTCGCTGTCTCCTAGGTGTGTCTTCTTTTGCAGATTCTAATGCTAATCTAAAAAAAAAAACAAAATAAGTAGACAAACTAGCTCATTGATAGCTTTTACATATTGAAAATCGGTGTTGTGCAAGTGCCCTGCGAACCTGGACTTCTGGGGATGTCCAATAGTGTTGGAGCCTTTGGGTTGTTGAGACGTGCTTTTTCAAATCCAACGTTGCCATGGACACTCAGGCTACATGATGGGTACTTTGATTTTTCTGTTTTTGCCTATCATCAAATGTTATTCTACCGATAATAGCAATAACGGATAGGATTTATATAACTCTTAAAGTGCTTACATTATTCATCCAAGTTTTCTTTTAGGCTAATCTAAATCAGCATAAATCAGCTAGGTGAAAATATAATGACTCAGTTATTCCTCAAGCCAACACACTGACTCCAAGATGAGTAGAAGAAGCCATGACAGCTCGTGTTTTGTCTCAGACTCTTCTGAGGTCAGACCCTGTGTGTAATCTCCTGTGGTCGGGGATGGAGAGCAGGTCATGTAAACTGATCTGTGACCAGCAGCCCCAGGGTGCGGCAGAAAGAGGAAATGTAGCACTGCTAACATCTTAGAGCGCTCTGTGATCTGTTCTAACCACTCCCTAACACACACACAGTATATACATGCCCATACAGTGCACACACGTAATTCACATGTGCACACTTTGGCGCGCACAGCGCTGGCTCAGTGGACTATTGTTCATTCATTCTGAGGGCGGCGGAGGGAGGGGAGCAGGGTTGGGAGGATGAGGAGACATGGTGGGCAGCTGAGGAGAGAAAATGAAGAAGGGGACAGAATGAGAGTGTGAGTGCCCAACTGATGGTTTGGTAGCTGGGGGATCGACCTCAAAAACCACAGCCCTCACTGGCTTTGGATCAAATCCCACTGGAAACTCCTTTCTCCCCTCTTAACCTCCATTATGACTGTGACAAGAAGCAGGAACATTTTGTCTTCATTCATATGCTCCTGTGTTGTGTTTACATATGGAAAGTGCATCCTAAACAAACAATAAGGCACTGTCTCCATGCAGCTTGGGATTTCAAAACTATTAATTACATAGATTTGTTCTTATTCTAGACTATGACCACTTTTAGAAGTATATGCTGTAAACATTTCTTTGTAGTAACTACAGTAAAAGCAAGTTGAGTTTAGAGTCTCTGCATGATCATAAAAAGTACAGCACAAGGCATGAAAAGAGTCTGCAGGGATAAAACAAGTGCACTTAGTATGTGTAGTTTAATTAAAGAGGAAGCACATAAAACCCCTCAAAATAAACAGAAAAGGAAAGACAACACGTGTGCATAACAAATCTGCATGTGACTTTTGAATGAACCTGAATCAAAACAAGCGAGCCTCTCAAAGCAAACTGATGGGACTAACTGGCCACTGATCATTATACACAGTGTCTAATACAGAATTTGCTTGTTCAGATGTTCCACTCGCATTTCATTGAGCAGCAAATGCAATCCATGTGTACCAGTCACCCAACTTTGCTGGAGAATGTGCTTCATTGTCTTTCTTCGACTTCTGATTGAATAAAACCTTGTAATGGAAAAATCTGTCAAGCTTCAATTGGAGAAGCAAAAAGCCCTCGATAGTTTTAGAAAGCTGCCGACCAACCAGCTGGCCCCAACTGCCTGCCGCCAAATGGTTGTCGCCCAACAAGCAGCACCTTTTCTGCTCTGTTCTCATCATGGCTCTAAAGGTTAGATGCATAAAAATGTTATTAATCCAAATAAAACCTAGCCTTTGGTGACTCCATATTAATATAAAAGCCCTGTTCTCCACTCCTAAATCACGTCTAGGTCTGTTTTAAGGGCCGTTTTGGTGGTTAAATCTGGTGGAATGTTATTTGTCCAAACAGCACTGAAGACTGGTGACTGATTCAAACAGAGAAATACTACGAGCAGCCAGGAAAGACTCAAATCTACCCCCTCCTCTCTTGCTCTCTCTGCCTGTCATTCTAGTTCTGCTGACTGCAGGGGAAAACCTCCACAATGTATAAGTCTTTAGAGCACGAGGGATGAGGGATGTGGGGGAGAATTTGGGGATAAATGAGGAAAGAACATCAGAGAAACATAATGGGAATGAACACATGATGGAAAGTCTTTTCTAGTTGGGGCTCCAGAGAGAGAGAAAACTGTCACACAGAGGGTTTTATCTAAACCAAATTTCAATCAAATCTCTCTTGGTACGCAGCTTAACCTTACACTAAATTTCACTGAATTTATGAGGTGATAATGAGCTCAAACGTCTCTAAAGACAAAACATGTTTTTCTATTGCCTTTTTACATATTCATTAATGCATTTGGAAGGATTCAGTGGATGGTGTTTCTGATCTCAATATGGGAGCAGACAAGACCAGGTGCGCATTTGAAATAACGCCATCGGCTTCTCACTCTGTCTCTGCAGGTGTTTGCCAAAGTGTTCAGCCATGAGGCCTTGGAGTCGTATCTCCCCAAAATCCAGCTGGTCATCCAGGAGAGCCTCCGAGTGTGGAGCTCTAACCCTGAGCCCATCAACGTCTACAGGTACAACAGCAGTCCTGGTGGTGGAACAAGTGTTCACATCAGTTACTGAAGTATAAATAACAATGAGGCAACATTTAGAAAATAAAAGGACAAACAAAATCCTCACATGAATAATCCCACTTGAGGAAAACAGGACATATTTTAGGTACAATGTAGATTAATTATTACAGTAAAAAGTAGTGGTTTGGGCTCTTTTAGCAGAATATTTTTGTTGTATCTGCTGGAGATGAAGCTGCTTGGATGTAGTTATTACATAGAGGAACAGCAAATACATCTGAGGGCTCATGAGAGGATTAATGGGGGAAAGAAGAAAGAAAGACCTGATTTAATGGGAAAACATTTTTTAGCTTAAAACTTTCTGAGAGGTTTAACATCTGAAATGTAACACTGAATACATTTAGCCGCTTGCAAGACACGAGAAAGAAAAAGTTCAAAAGGTTTAATGTATGATGACTTGATTTTCAGTTGTGTAAAATCTTTACTTTTAAAGTGAGTTGTAATTAAATCTCTCAAACACAGAGCAAAATAATTCCCTTTTAAATGTACTGAATCAGAAATACAGGCATTAATTGGAGTTTATAGTCAAATGGAAAGAGTTGGAGCATGTCTGCAAAGGAAAAGTTGAGTCTTCTACAAGGACTCTCTCATTAGTCGTAGCTAACCAACTGTATCCCCACAGGGAGAGCCAGAGGTTGTCGTTTACCATGGCTGTGAGGGTGCTGCTGGGTTTCAGGGTGTCAGAGGAGGAAATGAGGCATCTGTTCTCAACTTTCCAAGATTTTGTAAACAACCTCTTCAGCCTACCCATAGACCTGCCGTTTAGCGGCTACAGGAAGGTAAGTTTTCATAATTAAACAACTCCATTTTAGTAAAGTTAATGCTTATTTTCATGGAAGCTCATAATATACAATTCAAACAATAATTCACTAGATTTCTTCATCAGCTGCAGCTGGGGCCTTCACTTTACTCATCTGAGCAGGAAACAACAGTTTCTGTAAATGTCTGTAACATGCAAAAACAGTGAGGATAAATTTGCTTGATGGTTAATGTGTTTCTGCATGTTTGCAGGGCATCCGTGCAAGAGACATCCTCCAGAAAAGCATAGAGAAAGCCATCAGGGAAAAGCCACTGTGTTCCCAGGGGAAGGATTACAGCGATGCGCTGGATGTCCTGATGGATAGCGCCAAAGAGAATGGCACTGAGCTCACCATGCAGGAGCTGAAGGTAACACACCTTTGCACCAAAGTGAGGAGAGGACTTGCAAACATGTAAACAAACCGTGTGTACAGTCACTGCACTGCAGATGAGTCATTATAAGATCCTCTTGTAAAATATGAAGAGATGCTAGACTGATGCCCACCAGCAGACAGTAACAGTAAAGGAAACACACACACACACACACACACAGTCAGAGACAGACACACCCACTATTTACCTATTTAAGTAACTGAGGAATTCTGTGGAAACTCAACTCTGCTGCTCTCTTGCTTTGTGGTTTCTGGGTAAAGTCCAGAGCCAAAAATAAGTCAACACTGCCCCTGCTAGGGGTCTGAATGAGGCATGCTGTACACACAAACTGAACTGGGGAGGCCCTGTCACAGATGCCCCGCCTGAAGCCCTCTCCTTCAGTTTTTTTGACATGTGCACACAAACACACACGCACACACACACAGACACACACACGTACGGTGATGCAGAGGCATGTTTTGACAAAGATGATGGCAGATGAGAGGTTTACAATGTGAGGCATGTTGCCCAGCCTCGCTGTTATTTATTTCACAAGCTCCATAGCAGGCCCAGCACAGCGCAGTGTGTGTTCATATTGGATAACATTTTCATACTTTTCAGGAATTTAAAACTTTGTGTCTGTTTTTAATTGTTTTTTTTTGTTTTTTTTAACCAAATGGTGCATTTAAGGTGTGGGGTTCAGATTTGTGCTCAGTGTTCTATGTAAAACTTGAGTTTGACTTTACACCTCCTCACAAAAAAAATAATAAATAAAAATAACAACTTTATTGAAATGACAATGAATTAGTCTATCAAAAGCTAACAAAGAATCCATTTGTTTTGTCTAAAAAGGAAAGAAAATCAACTCCTATACCTTTAGTACCACACAGAAGTGGAATTTCTGTTTCTTCTTCTGTTCAATATTACATTTTACAAGGAAAAGAGCATTGGTAAAGTTAAGAGAGAGAGAGAGAGAGAGAGAGAGAGAGAGAGAGAGAGAGAGAGAGAGAGAGAGAGAGAGAGAGAGAGAGAGAGAGCACAAAAAAGACTAATCCTGACTCTGATCCCATACTGGACCCAGTGATATACTGGTTGCCAACCTAAGGCAAAGATTCCCCTGATATAAGATGATTACAAGATAAATAAAAGTAGAAAGGCACACTAATGCCATGCCTGGTTTCTATCATGGCACAGGAATCAACCATCGAGCTGATCTTTGCTGCCTTCGCCACTACCGCCAGCGCAAGCACCTCCCTCATCATGCAGCTCCTCCGCCACCCTACTGTCCTGGAGCGCCTGAGGGAAGAGTTGAGAGCCAGGGGGCTCCTGCACAACGGCTGCCTCTGTGCTGAAGGAGAGCTGAGGCTGGACACCATCATCAGCCTGAAGTACCTGGACTGTGTTATCAAGGAGGTGCTGAGACTCTTCACACCCGTTTCTGGGGCCTACCGAACCGCCATGCAGACCTTCGAGCTAGACGTGAGTGTTACAGTCATCTTCATGTGCCATTTATTGGGCATTGTCCCCCTCAGACTCATGCTTCAGCTGATTGTAGTTGGTATACTTAGAATAATAATTATTTTCTTTAAGACTAAAATATGGCTGATTAGGATGCAACACTAACTATCAGCCACAAAGCTTCTCACTTGTTTCTAAAAGCAAAATCATAGGAGCTGTGACTTAGCAGGCTACAGGAAAGAAGTCCAAAACCCAACAAATGGGCACAATAAGCAGTCTGTTTCTATACACCTTATAGCTGTAAAGCTGCCAAGTCTGCTTGATGTAATGATGGCATTCTTATAAACCTGCTTATTGTTAACTTGTGTTTCTCTTCTTTCCTCCAGGGAGTCCAGATCCCAAAGGGCTGGAGTGTGATGTACAGCATTCGGGACACACATGACACAGCCGCCGTCTTCAAGGATGTGGATGCCTTTGACCCCGACCGCTTCAGTCAGGAGAGGAGTGAACACAAAGAGGGGCGCTTTCATTACTTGCCCTTTGGGGGCGGTGTCAGGTCCTGTCTTGGGAAGCAGCTCGCCACCCTCTTCCTTCGTATCTTGGCTATCGAGCTGGCCAGCTCCAGCCGTTTTGAGCTGGCCACTCGGCAGTTCCCTCGTGTGATCACAGTTCCCGTGGTTCACCCTGTCGACGGGCTAAAAGTCAAGTTCTACGGCCTGGACTCCAACCAGAACGAGATCATGGCCAAATCAGAAGAGCTGCTGGGGGCGACAGTTTAAGGGGTGGAGAGCTGATAAATGGTGGGGTGGAAAAGGGTGAGTGATGGAAGTCTTTTTGGACAAAAATGAATGAAGAAAAAAAGAAATTGCAGAATTATTTTTTATCTCCACATTTGTTCTGCCAAGTTGGAGGTTCCCTTCAGACTGAGTGCAGAGGTCTTCATCTTGTTATGGCTGGTGATCAGGACTTTCCTTAAAGAAAGGAAGAAGCTGCCAAAAAGTTCTTAATTATCCTCTATTCTGTGTATTTTTTGATGAAATATACAAAAAAAAATACGTACAAAAAGCTATGTAATATAATTTGAAAGAGAAAAGGTGGGTAGTGCACAAAGGGACCATTGGTGAAATGAAGTGTTGAAATTAGAAAAGTAAATGCAAATGTGGGAGGGGGTGAGATGGATGAAACAGGGTATAGGATGAAAAATATTATATGCTACCATTTTGTTTATGCTTAATCAAAGTCAGAAAACCAACTGTCTAGCAGGGTAGGAAAGATAGATATATAAATGGAAGATTCCCTGGTCATTTTGAACCAGTATTTTTTTAATAACACCACCAAATGCAAAACAAAAATTTGGGCCATTTGATTGAATTAGTTGTAGTTTCTTTTTCTTTTTTTTTCAGGTGTTCTCCATTTAGAGGTTAATCAAAATTCAAAGAGTTTTGTAATTTGCAGATGCAGGCTAAATGATTGTAGCATATTAGATGATGCAGATAGGCTATTTTCACAAGCTAACTCAAGATGCAGTTGAAACTTTGAGCTCTACTGGTAGACTGAAGTATCAATGCTGGCAGTGATGGGAAGGGTTGTGCTCAGAAATGAGGGCTGTAGTTTAGATAGTGGAGATGTATTCAGAGGATATTTTTCAAAGGGATGTAAATGGGGAATTTGTTGCTTCCAACAACCTCCCCTGCTGTTTTTTTAGCATCCTCCTCACCAAATTTTAGGTTAACATTAGCCATATTACCTCCCTCCACCCATGTGCCATAAAGTGAAATAAGCTTTTATCTGATAAAAGGATTGTTAAGAAATACTAGATGCAAAAAGATTAAGAACCACAGTGCTTTGATTAAGGGATTATCAAACTCGAGTAAGATGAGAAAGAGTGTATTTGCAATATCTCCAGCCTTCTGTCAAAGTTCATGGCATCTTTAATATATGCAAAAGGTTTCCTTCTGTGTCAGTGCCCTTAGATGCCAAGCATACTTATTTCTTAATGCACAAGCAATAATTTCCCCATAAGCCAGCTGGAGGGGCGGTGGAAGAAATTCAGAGGACCTACACCCCTTTCCACTTTGTTCAATTTAATCTATTTCCTGTTCCAATCACTGTTTGGTTACATTTAAGCATTAAATCAAATGTACATGGTTAGGCTTTGGAACCCAACCCCCTTAGTTTAGGAATCAGAACTACTGGATTAGGCTTCAGTAAGTCCAATAATAACACTAAAATACCATTTTCAGTTTGCTTAGCAAGATCTGACAAATTAAAAACTGATTCTAAAAGGTACCTTTTGCATTTATTTGTGATGCCAAGGATTCTGAAAAAAATGGAATATGCTGTCATTAGAGAGAGAACGATTTGAAAGGAAAGAGAAACTAGGGAGTCTGAAGAGGGTGTACCATTAAATATTTCTGAGGGATCAATGCCATACATGCCATCTTTGTGATTTAAATTTTCTAAAAACTACTTTCTTGGATTCAGATTACAAACCATGGGTCTTCATTTGCCATCCTGAATTCCATCTTGAACTTTCTCAATACCTCTTTCTTTTCTGCAAGCCCACAGGTTGCCCATTTGTATTAACATTAATGTTTCCCAGTAATGGCATCCCACACCCTACTAATCCTGACTGTTAAACTCAGGTGCAGAGTAGAAATAGTAGAAAGTAATGATTAAGCCTCAGCTTATTAGTATTTATCTCAGACAGCAAATAAAATCTCTTACTCAGTGCTATAATTTTCAGGCTGGACAAACTTCTTTCCTAATGACTAGATTCCTTTCACCACATATTCACATATTTATGATCTTGTCAATGTTTTTCACAAGGCAGAAAAAAAACCAACAGGTAATTTCTTTTGACACTATATAAAATGAAAGCTATCGAGTTCTGGTCAGAAGTAACATGGTTGTAAACCTTCTAAACCTGTGCTTTGATTTATAAACTACACTTTCAACTTGCATTGAGGCTATACTTTCTTGGATAATAGCAAGTATATAACAGCAAACTTATTCTCATGAAGCAGTGAAACTTGTTGGGCTGAAAGGAGGAGAAAACAGAGGAAGAAACCTACATACATGCTGCTTAAGTGTTGCCTTGTTATTCTATTTGTGTTGATTTTTGTGCTCTCTTTTTTTTCCCGGCTACCTGGGGAAGGGGCAGCCATTTTTGAGTTCTGCAAAAGGAGTCAGCACTCTTACTTGCTACTCCTCCAATCAACAAGAATGCAAAGCAAAATCATTTTCTTGGTTTAAGAAACTACAGGAGCTGAAAGAGATTTACTGCTTGAGGTGATTGCACAAATCTGTACTCTGAGTTTCTGTGTTCCAAAGCCGAGAGGACATTTCTGCCCTTTGCTCCTATTTGGGAAAAGCCTCCGTGACAGAATTTTGGAGCTTGGTTTAGGAACTTTGGAACATCCTAGGTTGTTCGGACAGGGTTTGAAGCTCTAAACCGTAGCACAAGAGAAAAGGACCAACGGGGTTTCAGGGGAAGGGTGCAAGTCACACTCTGAGGACTTTTCTTATTGGACGATGCCATCGTCCAATAGCATTCCAGATGGATCTGCCTGTGCCACAAGTACATTATTTTTTACCGACTACACCACTGATTTGTTCACGATAGAAAAATATAAAAATAGAATTTTTTTGCTGCTTTTCTTGTGTACATTTCCTAATTGAGAGTTCTAGAATGCAATAGTTTGTATCAAATGAGATTTGCCATTTCTTTCCCTTTTTTATATATAATTTAGCTGATTAAAATATTTTGCATTTTGTGAAAGAAAAAAAGATCATTAATAGGTTATAGTGTATATTAATTTGTACAATATTACTTAGCAAGCCATGGGGAAAATTAGCTATTTACATCTACTAATAACCTAAAATTAATGTTATTGTATGATTAATATTGTTGTTATAAGATATTTGAAATGCTATTTTTTATTCTATTACAGATTTAGAGTTTTTAGCCTACATGAGAAGGTCTTTGGTAAATATTGGATGTATTTAGAATGTTATGTATTTCAATTTATATTGTAAACAGTGTTTAAAATGTTAATATTGTTGATTTGATTACTGTAATAAATATTTGTTTTGTTATTCAGACTTATTATCACTGCATTTTATTTGCTATTAATTATGGAAAACAGAAAGCACTTGCCAGATATTTTTATTTTTAAGTGCCATGTGACTACACTTCCCTTTCCTCTCACCTGTTGGTTTCTGAACCTGTCTTATGTCATTCTGTACATATTTGTATTTCTTTTTACAGGAAAAAAATCATTTAGTTTAAATATGAATGTCATGCGCTAGTTTTTTTCCTTTCCCTTTTTGTTACCAAGATTGCTACGTGTACTCCTGTAATAAACTATAAAGTAAAAAAAGTTATCCAACTTCTGAATGCTTTGTACTACATCCAAAATGTCAAAAGAGAAACTGCTGAAAAAGAAATCAATAATGGAAAAACATTTTAAGTGTGTCCCATTCTGGGACCATTTTCTTCCGGGCTTTCTGAGGCAATAGCTTTCAGTATTCAGTCTATGACATACAAGTAAACAGGGGGCTTGTTAGGTGGGTTGTGAGGTGGTATGCATCAGGAGCATTATAGTTTTACTGGATTTTTCTGGGTACAGATAAATTAACATATATCCTATAATTCCATGAAAGATATTGAGGGAAAATATAATTTTACCATGAGCCATACAGCATACAGCACATAAGTGTCCAAATCCCAAAACAACCTCGGACAAAAATGACTTCATCTTAGATGTAGAACACCTGCATATAAACTGAGTAGGCATTAAAGAAGAACTCAGATCATTTTGTTCAGGGACACATGAGAACACAGAAGAGTTAACTCCTCAAGTCAAAGCTCAGCAGCCCACATATGCCTCAATAAGGACAGTAATTTACACCTGTGGACTTAAGAGCACTTACACACAGGACAATTATATGAAACAAAAGCACATCGGCCCCAAACAAACAAAAAACCAGCAGTAAACAGACAAGGTGGCTTCAGCTATCTAACACTTATGCTGGATTTATACTGCAGAGGTGTGTGTATGGTCGGGCCGGCGCAACTGACGCTGGTGAAACGTGCTCTCACACTTAAGTGTATGGTTACAGCATTATGTTGCAGTTTCTCTTTGCATTGGCTGGCTGGCAACCAGGTATTTAACCCCAATGGATGCAATGACTAGCTTCTCATTTCTTCAACAACCATGTGAAAAGACACACACTGTGGTCGTGGAAAAGATGTTAAGTCTGTTTAAGAAGGGTCAAATAATTGGCATGCATTAACCAGAGAAAACATCAAAGGAAATGCAGAAACTACTTAAATTGGTATAAGAAATGTCCAACACATTCTTAAAAACTGGAAGGATAGTGGGGAACCCTCGTCTTCCAGGAAGAAATATGGTCAAAAAAGCATCCTTTTTTTTTTTTTTTTTACCCTGTCCTGTCCAGCATCCTAACATACAGAACGATGGTCTGTGTGCCATATTTTGCTT
>JBAFTA010000006.1:6955634-6967499 GCA_036919975.1 Melanotaenia parkinsoni | reverse complement strand
TATATATATAATGTTTTTTTGTTGTTTTCTTAAGGGGTGGGACTTTAATGCGTTAATTACGAAAAATAATTTTTTTATTTAAAAATTAATGCATTATATCGTAGTTTGTGTTCCAAACAATGTGGAACATTTGACAGTGCACACAGACCAGTATACGATTTTGTTAGACATTAGTTAAATTTAATGGTTAACATCACATGTACTCTAAAACTGCTGCACCTTTTAGTTTATGTTGTTGTGTAATTTATTTATCTTTTGAGTTGTTTTAGTGGCTCCAGTACATTGGTTTGGGAGCTAGCAGGTGGCCACGGGGCGGAGCCACCTATTTGGACCGGACCACACACACCAGTCTCAACACGGTGGAAAATTGGGTTTTTCTTTGTTTGCATAGTTAGGTTTTTGTGTGTTACATCTTTTTGTCTTTTTGTTTGGACTGATCAGCCACTATTTAAGTTTACTCTTGTGTTTCATTTGTTTGCTCAAATTGTTTGAGTTATTTTTGCGATAGGTTTTAAACTAGAGATCCGTTATTTTGACCTCTTTTGTGAGCTTGATTATTCATTTATTTAGTAAATTGTTTGGATTACCTTATTTGGGGTTAAAATAAAAAACATTTTTGAACTTTAAAACTGTACCTGACTGTCCTTCACTGCACAGTCCATCACACGCGTAATCAGAGAAGAGTACCTAGTTAAAGTACTTAAAATGGCACTTTAAATAAACGTCTGTTTATTTTGGGCCAAGGATATTTTCTATTTCTTTTTCTACTGTTTGGAATAAAAATGCAATTAAATGCATTTTTCCAGACATTACTAGAAGAAGTTCTGAGTTTCTCTGAAAATCTTGAGGATGTTCTACATTGGAGTGATGGAGAGTGTGCTGATTGGTTACATCACCCAGTGGTATGGGAACAGTACGGTTGTAACCAGAGGGCCCTGCAGAGGGTGCTGAGGTCAGCAGAGCGTACCATGGGTACAACACTCCCCACTGTCCAGGACATCTTCATGAGGAGAACAGCCAGAATATACAGGATCATGAGAGACCCTCATCCTCCTAACAATGGTCTGTTTGGAGAGGCTGTACTCTTCCTGGTGCCTGAGGTTTATTAAAGTGAACATCTCACTCAGAAGGAGCTTCTTCCATCATACAATCCTCTTTTATGGCAGCTGGTTAGCTCAGTTGGCAGAGCACCAGTCTCCTGTGTGTGAAAGGGTTCAAATCCCCCAGGGGACAAATGTTGGGTCCTTAGGCCAGACCCTTAATGCTACTGCCTAACCATTGTAAGTTACTTAGGATAAAAGTGTCAGCTAAGTGATTGTAATGTATATAAATTTAATAACAGAAATCTGGATGTTGTATATTATACAAATGTGATAAAATAGAATTACAACTTACAAGAGTATTTATAAAAACACTTTGTCCAAATATATTAATTATAGTAATAGATGACTCAACAAAGATCTTCTAGGCATTTATAAAAATGAGATTTTAAATGTGTTAAAAATTAATCTTTTGAAATGAGATCTCAGGAAAGCAAATTCTGTTTCAGCATTTTATTCCAAATAAGTTGGTAATGAATTATTGATGAAAGTGGTATAAGAGTAGGTATCAGGTTCAGATAGCCTATGACATCACTTCTGATTGTGTCTAAATATCTGTGTATCTGCTTACCACAAAATGTCCTTGTGGGGACTATACGCAGGCAGATACAGCTTATGTATTTATCTATGTTGTATTGTATTATAGCCCTGTCTGTTTCCTAACCCTACCAAACTAAGAAGTGAGAAAAGTGTAAAAATCAAAACTTTGGTTTATTATAGTAGTGTATACTCCAACCCTCATGAATAAATAAATAGACGGACCCATTACTAATATTATGTCAAAAATGTTAGGTCAGTGATTCTTTGCCTTCCCATTAGAAGAAACGTGATCACATTACAAAACTTTCATCTTCTAGTTCCCCAAACCACAAGGGGAGAGTCAAATATATCCACAATCAATACATCTGACTGATAAGCCTTCACCTTTCAGACTTTCTACAGCTCTTCCTTGAGTCCTTGGTCTTTCTCCAGTTTCTTTTTTCTAATATTTACATTGTTGGGGATGGGTACATCAATCACTATGGCTTTCCTTTGCTGTTTATCCATGATCACAATGTCCAGTTGGCCACCACCATTTTATCGGTTTGTATTTGGAAATCCCATAGGAGCTTAGCCCTCTCATTCTCCACCACATTGGGAGGTGAGATCCATTGTGATCTAGGGGGTCTCCAGTCCATATTCTGCACAGATGTTTCTATACAAAATGCCAAGCTAATTGGTTATGGCGTTTCATGCATTCTTTGCCTGCCAGTATCTTGCACCCTCCTGTGAGGTGCTGGATTGTTTCAGGGGCCTCTTTGCACAGCCTCCACCTGGAGTCTTGCCTGGTGTGGTAGATCTGGGCCTCGATTGCCCTAGTACTCAAGGCTTCCTCCTATGCTGCCATGTTTAGCAGGTGGACCTGCTGTGCTGTCCTTGAATCCAGTCCTCTCTGGCCATTGATAGGACTTGTTCATATCTGCCACTTCAGCTATCTGTTGGTGGTACATCCCATACAGGGGCTTGTCCTTCCATGATGGTTCCTCCATTTCATTCTCCTCCAGGTTCCATTGCCTGAGATGCTTACTCAGTGATTCATCCCTTGGGGCCATCTACCTGATGTATTTATAGAGCTTGGATTTTCATCTTGGATAGTGGTCCTGATGCTCACTAGTCCTCGGCCTCTCTCTTTGCGCTTAGTGTATAGTCTCTGAACACTCGATTTGGGGTGGAACCCTCCATGAATGGTGAACAGCTTCCATGTTTTAACACCTGTAATCTGAACTTCCTTTGGCCAGTTTATTATCCCAGCGGGGGATCAAATCACTGGCAGTTAATGGTTAATTGCCCGGATCTTGTTCTTGCCATTGAGCTGACCTCTCAGGACTTGCCTTACTTGTTGCAGATATTTGGCTGTGGCAACTTTGCCTGTGGCTTCTTCATGGTTTCCATTTGCTTGTGGTATGCCAAGGTACTTGTAGCTCTCCTCAACATCTGTTATTCTAACCTCTGGGAGTGCAATGCCCTCTTTATGCATTATCTTCCCTCTCATTGTTACCATCCGGCCAGATTTCTCCAGTCTGAATGACATTCTGATGTCCCTGTTGTAGATCCTGATGGTGTGGATCAGTGAATCAATGTCTTGTTCACTCTTAGCGTCCAGCTTGATGTCATCCATGTAAATGATGTGACTGATGATGGCCCCATTCCTGAATCATTGTGTATGTGTCATTGATTTATTGGCTTTCTGGTGATCAATCCAGGCAGTGCACAGGTTTGTCTGTCTGGTTTTGCTGTCTTGGGCGACAGTTCTATCAACCAGCAGCTGGTGTTTGGCTCCTCTGGTACCTTTACCAATGTATTTCTGTGTCTCTGTCATGCACTGATCCATGTGCCATCTAATCTTAGTCACTATGATGCCTGACAGGAGCTTCCATGTTGTGTAGAGAGAGGTGATCGGCCGATACTTGGATGGGACTGTTCCCTTCTTTCAGTATCAGGAGGGTCCCATCCCTCAGCAGCTGGTCCCATCCCTCAGCAGCTGGTTCATTTGTGCCGCTAGGTGCTCACAGAGTGAAGTTAGCGACTTCAACCAGTAGGCGTGGACCATGTTCAGGCCAGTGCTGACCAGTTCTTCATACCCGAGATTCTTTGTTGGATATCTGCCACCATGATGGTTACTGGGCCTTGTTCAGGGAGGTTGCTGTGGTCCACTCTTTAGTACTTTAAACCCAGGGCTGCCCAAGTCCAGTCCTCGAGATCTACCATCCTGTCACTTTTAGATGCAATCCTTCTCCATCACACCTGAATCAAATGTCATCTGCATGTCATTCAGCTCTGCAGAGGCCTGGTAACAAACCAGTCATTTGATTCAGATGTGTTTGAGAAGGGATGCATCTAAATGTTGGAGGATGGTAGATCTCAAGGACCGGACTTGGGCGCCCCTGTTTTAACCACTGTGCTTCACTTTTGTAATGTCTCCTTTTCCCATATGTTTTTCTAGTAACATTCAGTTTCCAGCCTTGGTGGGTTAGCGTGTGGTATTACCCTGCCACTGGGAGTACACTTTAGTTGGATTAGTGCAGAAGACCTGGTTTATTTTTCTGGCCTCTATTTCTTTTGTGTATCTTCTCAGTCATGCAGCCAATGCTTGGAGTCTTTGGCAGTTTCCAGAGCCTCAGGTATGGACATGTGGCTGTACCTCTTGGGTACCGCTTTTGGGGTTGTACCCTTCTGCAGTTCTGACAGTTGACTAACTTCCCTCTGAGTTGCCTTGATTTTGGCTTCTAACCTCCTCCTCCATGGTGCCTCCTTCTTGCCCTTCATATTGATGTTATGATCAAGCATCTCCAGGATCACCATTTCTGTACTGTATATCAACTCATTGGTTTCAGTGATGGTTGCATCAGGGAGTGTTCTCATTGATGCATTCACATCTGCTAGAAGACTTTCTGGTGGTACTTCACTCATTCTTGCTAGTCGGTGTCAGGTTTAACAGGCTCTTATTTTAGCCATGGTCTTACCCCTTAGGTCAGTTCCTCTTTTATTTGTGTCATTCATCATCATTGGGGCTTGGTACCCAATCTCTGTGTGGGAGTTGATGTTAACACCCCCTTCTGACCTATCGTTCTGGCTACTCCCTGCAGTAGCAGAAGCTTGTTGTGTGGAGTTTGCATGTTCTCCCTGTGTATGTGTGTATATACAAATGCTTCCTCTCACTTTCCAAAGAAATGCATATTAGGTTAACTGGTCACTCTAAATTCTCCCTTGGAGTGAATGTGAGTGATTGTTTTCTCTCTATATTGGCACTGTGATGAAATGGTGACCTGTGCAGGGTATACCCTGCCTCTCGCCTGCAAAGTCCTGGGATAGGCTCTAGCTTCCCAGTGATCCAAATTGGACTCACGTCATATCAGATCATTACAATTATCTGATCATTTTGATTGTCATATAAACAGACTCCTAAAGTCTATAAAATTTAAGAAAAAAAGTGCTTTTACTTAAATATCTGTAAATGAATCAATATTAAATTAGATTTAATCAAAGTATAATTGTATCAGGCTGTTGTTAATCAAATCGATTTTGGAAATCAGTGGCGATATCCAACCCATTCCTCCACACCACCTTGTATAAACTTTTCCAAACTGACTGAACCCTGTATTTGTATAAGCATCAGGTTGATTTTCTGGTTAGCTTAATAGAAGCTGCCACTTTTTGAAAATCAATAACATGAACTGGTACATTTGACTGAGTTGGAAAAGCACAACTGCTTTTTAAGTTTTGGTAAGAATAACAAGTGAGAAGAAGAGAGAAGTAAGAAAAAATAAGATAATTTCTCAAATTGTCTTAAGAGCTGTTAAAGGAAGAAAAAGTTAAAAAATAGCTGAAAAATGCAAAATGTGAGAAATGTGAAGAAAATAAGGAGAGAAAAGGAAAATAGATTGTAAAAAGGGCAGTAGATGGAGACAATAAGACAAAAAGGGAGTCTATGACAAAAGAAAAACAGAAGATGGTGTGTATTAGATTTGTGTCTTGGCCCCACCAGCTAACCTCTGCTATCAACCCATTAACGTCTAAATTGTTGAAGAAACTTCACTTCTTTATCGGTGCCATCACACACTCACACGGACTATTTTGACTACACTTGCCCTCCAGTTCTTGGGCTCTTATCGGCTTTTATGAAGGAACAATGGCTTCTTTCAGCCGTCGGCCCTCCCTCTCTGTCCAGCTCTCTTTCTCCTCTCCTCTTCCCAAGACTCTCTCCATCCTCGGAATGCAGATTTCCGACCACAGGGTTTGAAGTTGAGCTGGAGGGGAGCTAATTATTATGGAAAAGAGAACAAGACACGGAGGGAGGCAGAAAGGAAAAGAGATAGAGTGAGGAGAAGGAATAAAGATACAAATGCAAAAGCAAGAAGACAGAGAAAGGCAGGACTGTTGTTTATTAGCAGAAGAAAGACTCACAAAAAACAGGAGAGAAACCTATATTCTCCTTTAAAGATTTTCAAATAGGCCATGTCTACATGCACTAGGCAACACCGGAGGAACATCTTAAGATCTGATCCAACCATACTTGTTCAGTTGAGGTAATTCAGTTTAGGATTACTGACAACATCATAACATTAACCAGGTTGAGGTTAGTAAAGAGCATAGTGAAAACTTCCCTGACTAATACAAAGCATACAGAGCAGATTTCTGCTTGTCATCTATGGGTTCTTCTTCAGGAATGTTTTTTGTCTTTTTTTTTTTTTTTTTTTGACATCTAATTATAACTAATAAATGGACAGCACCAGTCTGAGGAATGAAAGTAATGAAGATTTTGTTTCATAGGACTCCTGGTTTATTACACCAAACTATTGAAACACTAACAATCGATTAAAATTTTGTTTAATCTAAATATGTTTTCCCTAAACTTCATTATACAGAAATATGCATTATTGTGTATATTTTAGTGCTGGGAAATTATTAAAATTTTTAATCATGACTGATCACATGAAATGTTGCGATTAATTGCATTGTTATGCGCAAAATGTCCTGTTCATTTAAAAGAAGGCCTACGGCTATATAAAAAAACATGCAGTAAATTTTGGTTTATAAACTAAACAGATTCAGCAGCAGTTTTCTCAGCAGTTAAAATATTTCTTAATATATAAAATCAAATATTAATGAAAAAGGAGGATGAAATTTTTAAGATTTACTAAGAAAAAGGTAAAAAGTCAGCAGGATGAATTTAAAGCTGTGAAGCTGTAAAACCTGTATAGTCGTGTAAACTTAACATGTAAGGTTATAATTACATGATTTTAATTATAATAAGCCATGATCTAAAGTGGGTGTTGTGTGTGTTGTTCTGTGATTAGATTATTGGAGCCACCACACACACTACGATCAAAAGGGATTTTTTTTAGCTTCACTATGAGGTCTCGATCAGATAAAAAAATCTCATAAGATTTAAAAGTGTGTGTGCACCAGGCTGAAGGCTGGCCCTCTGTCTGTGTTAGGGGGCAGGTTAGTGTAGCAGGGCTCATGGGAAAATAAGTTTGCTTTGTTAGATTTCTCTTATGTTAGTTGGTAAAAGTGAAGTTACGTTATGTTTCTTCGCATTTTCCCGTGTATATTTAGCTGAAACCTGCACTGTGTGCTGCCATCTTTTAGCCACTCTGGTCACACAACTTACACATGTTACTACGAAATTCAATATGAATTTCAATAAATTCAATATTCTCATCTGTTGTGTTTAGTTGTGATTTATATAAAATGTCATAGAAATCTCTAAAAGATTTATTTGTTTATTCTTTTGTTTGTTTTTTTATTTAGTTTGTTTATAAACAGTAAAATAAATAAATAAAAGTGTTATTTACTTATTCTTTTGTTTGTTTTGTTTTTATTTTGTTTTTTCGGGCGTGGCTGATGTTTCTCTGGATCCCTGACAGAGGAGATGGTTGTTTTCTCCTTGTTTGTTTTTAACTGATTTTAGCCGGGAACCTTCCAGATTTGTTGCCATGTTCAAAGTTCTCCAAATGAAGTCTTTGCACCAAGAATTGTGTTTTTCTATCTGTTATTTCATTAAGTTCAAGTTGAGCTTTCTTTATGTGGTTCGGTGTGTTCTTGTGGGGAGACGTGATAATCTCCTCTAAGGATTTCATTCTGAGTTCTAACTCTTGAAGTTTCCTTCTTTTTCTTATGGGAAGAGAAGGAAATTATTTCCCCTCTCATTACTGCTTTTCCTGCCTCCCAAAGAACAAACGCTGAAGTTTCTATATGTCGTTTTCTGGATATAAAGATGTTTCTCTTTTAATGCAGAGTTTCAGTGGTGGGGCTGCTGTCTGGTGGGAGAAAGCTTCGTGTCTTTCATGTATTTGATCTACAGCATGAGAAGCACTCAAATATGCTTGAAAAAAAATTGCCAATCGGCTTGAAAAACATATCTTTGCAATTCCATTCACCACCACACCATGAATCTATGTTTGCAAAAGAAAATAAATTCTCTGAGCTTTGTGTGGGACTCGATTCCTGACAGACAGCAGCAGCTAGGTCGTTTTGTCTGTTAGATTCTGTATTTGACTGGATGCAAACAGCCTCTCGCTGTGATGAAATGACGTGCAGATGGACTTACCGTTTCTCTCTGTGCAGAAATAACTTGGGAATTCCTTGTAGATTGTGGAGGTATGACACATAAGTCATTAGAGTCTGTATTTGACTGGATGCAAACAGCCTCTCGCTGTAATGAAATGACGTCTGCAGATGGACTTACCGTTTCTCTCTGTGCAGCAATAACTTGGTCAGATTGTGGTGGTGTGACCCACGAGTCATTAGATTCTGGACGTAAGGGATCCCCTGTGATAAAACTATGCTTAAGGGCATCACTTGGTGTGATACGTTTCTCTGGATCTTTTTCCAGCATCTTCTTGAGAAGGTCAATAAAAGCCAAAGGGTCCTCAGGGTCATCAGGTATCTCACGCAACTCTGGCAGCTCATCTAGAGAGTTTATCAAATTGCAAACGCTGTTACGACTATCTTCTTGTTCCCTGCCGGCATAATATTCCTCTGGTGTCTTTAGCCGCCATGGACAACCAGTAGAGTCTTGGGAGGGGGTGAAGTATTTGTCTCTATTTAATCCATATTCAATTAAATCATTCGGGAGCATTTCTTGCAGCTGCTCGATGGTTCTCAACATTTCATATTCACAACTTGTAGGATACAGATTGTAACAAGTAAACAATTGAGCCAAAACGCAGCCAAGAGACCACATATCAATTCCTTCATCAACTGGAAAACCTAAAATCACCTCTGGAGACCGGCAACCAAGAGGCTGAATTTCCTCTCCCACTGACAGTTTGGATTTCTTTGTAGCGAGGCCAAAATCGATCAGTTTTGCTTTAAACGGATGTAATTGATGATTTACAAGCATTATGTTGTCAGGTTTGATGTCAGTATGGACAATTTTCTTTCTTTTCAGTGCTTTTAAAGCCACGAACATCTGCTGAGCTATAAGTCGGATCCCGTGTGACATCATCCATTGCCACAGCATCGCGCCCCCATCACCCCCACCCCACCCCCCGACACACCACACACACAAACACACCCGCGCGTGCGCACTACTATCCCACAGCAAGCGGCATCCTCCGGACTCCGGACGAGTGGGACCACAGACATGATGAACAGATGCCGCTGCTGCTACTGACGAGCCGTAGCGCCACTATCTTGGACCGGTACTGACTCAACTCACTGACCGGTGCACTAACGTGTCCGTTAACTCTCAATACTAATCTGATGTTAAAGCTTTCTTTCCAGTTTTAGTCCAAATATCACTGAAACTATAAATAGTTAATAAATTGGGGACCAAACAATAAATTTTTAATAAAAAATGGATTAGATTTATATAGTGCTTTTCAAGACGACCAAAGTGCTTTACATTGTATCGATTATTTATTCACTCCTCACTCATACCTGGTGATGGCAAGCTACTTGTGCAGCCACAGCTGTCCTGGGGCAGACTGATGGCAGCCAGTCTGCACCTTTACTTTTAGAATAAAATACATCAGCATTTCAAGAAATTTGAAAGATAATAAAAATTTACATTGACTGTTGTTTCAGCTGACTGGAAAAAAAAAAAAACACAGAAGATAGTCCCTGTAATGACTTTCTCTGAGCTTTAACAAAGTAAATCAAAGCCACACAAGTGTGATCTTGTTATGTGCTGACATTTAAGAAGCTCATTTTGAAAAGCTCCATTTCCCATCCAGCACCAATATCCAGGCCGCCTGCCCAGGACAGTTCACAAAAGCCAAGTACAGTTTTTTTTTAATCCAACTTGGACTCTCTGGTCCCTGAAGCTGATGATTCTCATTGATGTAGATTTCAGATAGTCAAAATCTTAACACTGCCAAGTGCTGAAAGCTGGTGATTGAGCTACAAGTTCAAATTGTATTTTACTGCAGATTGCCAGGAGTGTTGGCCAACAAAAGCTGAATTGAAGCCTCAGTCATGACAAGGAAGTAATTAGCAAACACTTTTCAAATGCCACTGGCCAAAACAGAACTACTATCACTCATTTTAGCAAATTATGTAACTGTGTGGGGCAGTTTTCCTAAAGTCTTTCTCAAAGTTTAGCAGATCAAGTCAGTAGAGTAGTGAGATGGTTTTTTTTAACCACCTCAGAACCATGAAGCCAACTTGATTTCATCCATCAAGAATCTAAAAGCAGCCATCAATGCTTTAAAACTCAGCTTATATGCTCCCTGTATAATGAAGCTGTCACAGTCCAACCTTAAACTTCAGTTCCCAGTGAATTTCCCTCTAGAGCAGCAGGTCACACACTCTAGAACAACGATTCCCAACCCTGATCCTCAAAGCACACTATCCAGACCTGCTGGATAGTGTGCTTTGAGGACCAGGGTTGGGAATAACTGCTCTAGAAAACATTTAATAGTAAATGCAGTTATTTTTTTTTTCTTAAATATATACTGTATGATGTATTGTTTTACTTTTACAATACCATGGTTTTTATTTTCATTATAACAGCTTGTTACTTGACATGAGCAGTATGAACGAGAATTCATCTGGTGGAGAGTTCTTTTGGGAGTCCCATTTCGATCCATCGGACATTCTTGAATAAGCTGGACAGTTAGCCTGATCCGATTTTTTTACCAGCAGTAGTTACTATGGTAACTCAGCTGGGACTCATTTAAGCCACAATGATGAAACGGAACTTTCCTTGAAGAGCCAGATTTGTCGAAAGAAGCAAGACTTTTTTCTCTGTCCTGGCAGCTCCACTTATCTTTTCATTATGGTCTTACAAACTACATCTACATCCTGATATCCTGAGTGTTAACATTGTTTTGGCCAGCCTATTTAACACACTGAGTTTGAGACTTTTTCAGGTTTTCCAAGATTTCTCAAATATTTATGCTTCATTGTTTTTCCTAAATATCCAGTTGATGTTACAATCGCTGTCCAAGGTGCTGAATAGGATGTTGGGTGTTTCCACTAGGGATGGAGAGATTCATCAGTTTGAATTGCTGGTCCAAGGCAGACATTTGCACCCATACCTTCAGTATGCATCAGATCCAGCTGTCAGCTACAGTAAATCTTTCTTATCGTGTCTGTATTAGTGAAACCCACGGTTACATCGATTACTACATAGTTTATCTTATCTGCACCCGTGTTTTCAAGGCACCTTGAACACACCATCACTATCTTTTGGCATTTTGTTATGAAAATATAGCAAGAAACCACAGGCAGTAAACAGCAAACATGGAGGAAACTGAGATAGAGGAGATATTCCTGTAAGTTTTACAAGTATTTTGCAAAACACTGTAAAATTACAGAGAAAATAAAAAGATAAGATAAGGACTTTTTTTGAATTTTGTTGTAAATATTATCAATATTATTGTTATGAGACCAGAAATAAATTGCCTAAATTAATATGAAATGAAAAAAAAAATACTTTATTAATCCCAAAGGGAAATTCAAATGTATAAATAAATAAATGTATAAATAGAAAAACATTGTTTATGATTTAGTGTTTATTAGGAATAAAACAATCCTCTGTCTTCGCCATACTGAACTGCATCTTCTTTAAGTTGGAATTAGTGGTATAAAACAAGTATTAAATATATTGTTCAGAGGGAAGGAGGACAAAATTATGTTGTGTGGGCAAGGAAAATCTAGATTATATGTATAGCACATTTCATGTACAAAACTAATCAATTCAAGATTCAAGATTCAAAGCGTTTATTGTCACATGCACAGTAAGGAAACAGGTTTCCCTGTACAGTGAAATTCT